>AVPN01000881.1:22025-34141 GCA_000695325.1 Pleurobrachia bachei
CACATTATGGCTTCACCTGTCAAAGTTAGGACCGCATTTTGGTCCCAACTGAGAGTTAGGACAGCTTTTACCTGTCCTAACTCAAGAGAGAGTTAGGACCAAAATCTTAGTGGTTGGGACCGGAGTTGGGACCGTAAATTAGAAAGTTGGGATCTTTTTGGGGAGTTAGGACCGCGGGAAAGGTAGTCACGTGGGGCATCACGTAATTAAAGTGTCAAATTACACAGTTGGGACCGGAGTGGGGACCGAAAGTTGGGACCGGTCCTAACTCTCTAAAAACGGTCCTAACTTTGGCCGTTCGTGGAAGCCACATTGCAAATTTTGGTCCTAACTAGGCTGGGACCGGTCCTAACTTCGGTCCTAATTGTTTCGTGAAAGACCCCCTGAGCCGGTGCTCCCACTACTCCCCCCAGATTGGACTTGCTATTTCCTGGATACTTCCAGGGTACTAGCCAATGAGTGTCCTTAATCGTTATCACGTGATCAAAACCAACCAATCAGAGAGCTCGAGTTGGGTCACGTGACATTTTCACGATCGAATCAAAACAGAGACGTGCTGAATACACATTGTGTATCATATAGTACCGATCTGCGAAGAACGTGTAAAAACAGGAATCGCAACAATTATCAGTTTTTCGGCATGCAGAATATCAGAATATATCTTTTAGATTAATATTCACGTGAGGACACGAAATTGAAAGTTTTAGGGTAGGATGGTAAGGGTTGAAGAGAGAAGGACATAAGGACTATAGAACAGCATTTATAGAAGTAGACAAATAATAATCCCTCATCCAGTTATCCCTCTCTCTCTTTCTCTCATTATTCATTTCAGAGTTTTTGCTTGGAAGTTACAGTCAGAGTTATCATAAGGACTCGAAATGGAATATTATATGCGTACACACGTATCACACCTTCCCCTAGTGACACATTCACTAGGGTGAGAGAGAGGGGAGAGAGAGAGAGAGAGAGAGAGAGAGAGAGAGAGAGAGAGAGAGAGAGAGAGAGAGAGAGAGAGAGGATGGAATTTGGGCAGAGTTTCAAGCTGCATATGAGAATTGTGACTAGCTCGAGTGTTACATGCAAGTTGCTATCTAAAGAAAGATAAATCTCTCCTTTTCTCTATTCACTCTCTATTACTCTTTCTTTTTCCCCCTTATCCCATTCTCTCTCTCATACTTCTAGATACTTCATTTTTCCTACAATCTCAGAAATAAACAACAAAGACATTCCACACTGTGATGAACATGAAAGATGGAATCAAGAATATACTGGGGAGTGGGGACAGTGGGGAGTCCCGGCCCCCAGGGCCGGGTACTGGGTAGGTCCAATTGTTGGGGTGAAAGGTGGTAATGAAACACAAACATTCTCTGATAATAAAGTTAAGTTTGTAATAAAATAAATAGCTGACTTATATAACATATATTACACGTACTATACAAGTTATCATGTCACATTAATCATCATTCAATAAAAATGCCATCCAGCAGCTGTCACCAGCATGTCATCACCCTGTCACATTCCACATTCTTTTCTACTTTCATCCTCTCCCAGAAATCACAATACCTCGAAAAATCAGCTCTTCTGACGTCTCCCCCCGGAATTATCTTCCTTCACAATCTCTCTCAGCTCTATCACTATCTATTACTCCTCTGGATGTCCTAGTTCATTATAAAGAATAGCACCACTCACAACAGCGAACACTCCAATAATCACCAATAATATCTGAATCGGAACCGAATACTGCGGTAACCCACTTGCAATTCTACTCAACAAATTCCCCTCCTTTCCATCACCCTTATTGACACTCACCCACCTAACCATCAGATAAAAATCCACATTTCCACCTAATAATCCCTGATTTTCTAACTCCACCAAGTTGGTACTAGTAACAGACACACCCACTGACTCCACCTCCAATTCCGGGTGAACTCTGCTCCCTGTATGCCGGTGTCGCACCGTTAAAATAACAGTCTGAGGGACAGAGGAGCATGAGGATATTGTGGCAACTTGCCACGGAATCTCCAGCCATTCTGTTTCCGTAGCAGAGTTGGAGAATTTGGAGATGAAGGTAGGGAGAGAGGAAAAAACGGTGAAATCTGTTGTGCAGTTGGTAGTTGATTCAATTGTGGTTGAAGCTGGTTTGGAGCAACTTGCAATTAGTGTGTTACCAAATGACACAGGACCAGTATTTGGGGTACACCCTGTGGCACCAGAAAACGGAGTAAAAGATGAAATTGTAGAACCAGTGTCCTGGAATTTAACCTCTTCTCCAATCCTATATCTCTCATATCGTGGTGGTGAATTTGGGTAAACTTGTGAGTTGGAAATAAAGCTAACAACAACCTCCAACGGAGCTGAGATTCCGATCGTAATTGTTTTGAGGGTCATCTCCAGGTCGGCAGTAATTAGTCCCATACTGTTGTGAGTTATAGTCAGACTCATCTTACTCAACACATTTTCACAACTCCCACTATTCTCACTAGGTGCTGAACAGGGTGTCTCACTTCCCGAATTATCCACACATTTTGTAGTTACCGTCACACTGTCAGTTTCTGATTCCCTTTGGTTAACAAGGAGGGAGATGTCGGTTTCATATTGGGTTGCGTCTGTATTCTGTCCTGTTGTGCAAACACCGGAAGTGATTGTTCTGGTGCATGTTGTAGATGTATTTCGGAGATAAAGTACTGAATCGTGAACACAAGTACCGGAGAGGGATGCCGGAAGAAGGAGGGAACGTTTGTAGTTTGCTGAAACATAGTATATCGGGTCTTCAGCAAGTAGCCGGGATGTCTCATTATCACTTTTCGAATAGTTGAACGAATTTACAATAAATGCAGTATTTTGATCGGTGTCACTTGTGACCATACTATTATCATCTGAGTTAAAGTTGACAGTAGAAATGGATTCCGTGGCTGTGGAGGGCATCTGAAAACAGTAATCTGTACCGTTTGTGGTGTAAATTACACCATCCCGAGATGAGATCTGACTGAACACAGCACTACTGATGCATTTTTCAGTTACTGTTTCTGTAGAAGTGGAAGAACTCTGACAATCAAAAAGGGTTTTCTCCGTTGTAGAGCAGTCTGGATCGCAGCAGCACAGTAAATCGCACCCCGAGGAGTCGTCACACGGACAGAATGAAGCCGTTATGATGAGGAGATAAGATAGGAGCCATATTGAGTGTGATAACATGCTCAGATTGCCTAAAATTGTGTGTTTTTGAAGGTTTTTGGGAGAAAAATCCAAAAATTTCACATCTTTGTGCCGGGAAAATTATTCAAAATTTCACAGATAAGACGCGCGGCGCTAAATGCATTTAAAAATAGTTTTAATTCGCGCGTTGCGTTATTTCGTACGCGGTACGCGATCGTTCAAAATCACGATCAAAACTCAAAAGTTTTTGTGAGTCGCGTTTTCCAGATTTTTTAAGTTACCAAATTCAAAAAGTCACCAACTTGTACAAACTGCTGTGTGTCTTAGAATATTTATGTCAATAGTCGGTAGAGGAGATCTCTCTGACACATTAAACAGTTTAAAATGCAATCCATTTCAGTCTTGATTTAGGATTTCAACAGAAAACTGTCTCCGATCGCGCCTCGCGGATCAGTTCTGTCGCCAGGCGTGCTGTAAGTGGCTTCTAAGTACCAATTACCATGTACGACATTTGTAAGGTAAACACTTTTTTAAGGTTTATTTTAATCATATCACTTATTTCCAAAGGTAGCCTGGTTTCAGACGAAGCATGGCTTGCGCCGAGGCGCCGAAGTTTGATAAAAGTGAAGCATCAAGATCAGAGAAACGCTACAGCCTACCAAGTTTTCCCGAAGATTCACTGAAACCCGTCCGACCATGGAGAAGATCAATGATCGACGGTTTACGGCGTTTATCTTCGTATTTTTCCGAAAGTTCCCACAGTGTCTGCAGTGATAACGATGATGATGACGACGGTGATACCAGAACACGGGTTTATAACCGTGCAATGGCTACCATATCTCTTGTTCCTGATCCAGATATTTCAGTTCAGGATGCAATTATTACCCTTGAGGAGAGTTTACAAAACAAGATTGAGTTGATTGAATGTTTGAGTCTTTACGATTCAGAACATCCCCGGGAACCTGTTGTTCAGTTCAAAGAGACACCTCAACAACATTTGTATGAACTTAGTGATAGTCTTATCACTGATGATTCCATGAGCCCAACAGGTTTTGTTTTACCCGAGTATACCCCAACTGTTGCACGACCTGGGTTATTGGGTTTACAGCATTATATCGAAGAAATGCCACAGGAAAATGTTCGTAAAAATAAACCACCTGGACTGAAACTTTCATCTTCTGAAATCCTTTCAAAGCAAACAAAATCTAGTCCGCCAACTAATGTTCTGCGCACTCGTCCGCGGTATTTGTCTGATTTGGAAGACAGTGATTTCAGCTGGAGCTCAGATGACGGACTGAAGGATGGAAGGGTCAGGGAGAAGAGGGGTGTCATCATAAAGGAGCCTAGGGATGAGGAAGTGTATTTGAAGAGGAGAGATTTGGAGGAGGAATTTAAGGTGCACTTCAAGGAATTGGATAGGATGGAGGTGCAAGGTGGTTTCGAAGAAGACTTCAGCGGGATGGAGGTGCAAGGTGGTAATATCAGTCCAGAACATCCTAAACTAGATTCGAAGAAGAGACCTTCTAAAGTAGTAAGTTCTGATCCGGGTCCTTCTGACCAGGTTGGCGGTGGTTTAGGTTCTAAACTTAGACGGGACAGTCTTATGGAGATCGTGAATAGAACTGGGGTTCGCACAGGGAAGACACCTAAACTTTTGGAGGGCGAGGAATCGGAATCAGAGGTAGAGGAAGAAGAGGACGAAGAAGAGTGGGAGGATGAAGAAGATGATGATGATAATGAGAACGAATATATTTTTAGTGAGGTGTCACCACCTAGTGAAGATGGAGAATACTCTGAGAGTGATTTAGGAAGGATTCAATCCGACTCCCCTGATTTGATCGACATCTCGCCCAATCTGGACACGTTACTGGACTTTGACAACTCCATGAAAGGAATCCTCAAAAAGAGGACAGCATTCCGGATGTCAGCCCCATCAGCATTTTACTCGGAAAGCCACATTGGTGCAATTGCTCCTCAGAATACCATGGTACAAGATGATCGAGCGTACCACAGCCACGATTCCTATGTCCGGAAGATCAAACCACGGCCCTCTCGAGTCTCCCTCCCCTCCACACTTGCTAAACTCCAACACACGCTCAAAGCAAACCGGGCATTCCTAAATTCAATCAAACAAACCAAGGATGCACAGAATGATGCTGTGAACAATGCCTTGATCGCATGTCTGACAATGAACGCGAAGAAATATGACAGAGAGATTCGGCAGAAGACAGTAGATATAGTGTTTAGGTATGTCGGTTTCGGACTTGTATTCTCGTTTATAGGATTTACCATTACTCGAGTTTTTAGAAGACTTTAGGACAATCTTTAGTATATCTGATGTAGTTTGACGTTTTAAATAGGAGACTGGTAAAAAATTAGTTTCTTTTTAGAATCTTCCCGACGGTTGTTCAACAATCAAGTTTTAGAAGATGATTTTTAGTTTTTTTTTATAACCGTTTGACAAATGCATGTCTGTGTTCTCTGTTTTAAACTTTCAATGTAAATGTTATTACAAGGTATCCTTGTTTTTTAAGAAAATGCTAGTTGTTTCTGTTAACTGTCATCGTTTGAACTCTCCCAAATGAATTCCAATGTACCAACCTCCCCCCGACAGTTCTCTTCTAACCTCCCTATTTCTCTAGGCCACCATGGATATATGTCGCCTCCTCCACAACAAGCTCGATTCAGCCGACCAGTGGAGCGGGGAGAACATCGTCTCCTCCCTAACTCCAGAATTCTGTGCCAGTATTAAAACCTGCTACCACTCCCTCGAGCCTCAGGTGAAAATCAAACTCCTCCTGGCAATCCTGCACATGCCCCAAAAGATGATGGAAAACGCGTCAACTGAACTGCAGGAGATCTTCGCACTGGCGGATAGCGATACTGATGAATGGCCGCGTGTTATCTCAAAAATGCTCAAAGATTTTCCTCGGGAGGGTGTGGTTAAGACTGATCTGTCAGATGAGAATTGGTGTGATGCGGTCAAGAATATCTCTTCAATGCTAGCTGAGTCTGCAAGTGCCAACCTTCGTCCCTTGGAACGGCTGTACATGAGCGGGGCTTCAAATAAATCTATCACGACACAGCAGCATTTCAAGTTTAGTGCACGCCACAAAAGCACTGCTGCTAGAGCAGAACTAATCGCCAAGGGTCGAGAAATGCAGGAACAGAAAAGAAGAGAGGAGGAGGCTAAAAGAGATGATGGAGGGATACCACAGTATCGGGGCCAAACCACCGCTGTACCAACCCCAGCTGCCCGGAAACCTGTTTCCAGTCTCCAGGCTGCGTTCAAAGCACGTGAGAAAAGAGGTTAAAATCCTTGAGATGGATGAAGCTCCAATCCCAGAGCCGAGGAAACGAGCCCGGAAGGCTGTGGATAGAACCAGATCTCAAGATGACGGTCCGGCGGATGGGGATTTGTCCTTCCAAGAATTTGGGAAATATCCCAACCCCCCAGAAACACCGGGTGGTGCAGATTTCTCGTATGTTCCCCCTCCTACACCATCCCTTTTCTCTCCGACCGGTGTGGATGTAATCAATAATACGTATCTAGACCCTGAAACCCTGCGATCTCTCCACAGTATCCTAGAGAAAAGTAACCAGCTGCAGGAAACCGAACAAGCGATTATTGTAAACTTCCTAAAAGGGAACAGACAGAATCCTCAGCCTGAGAAGGGTAACGCGGTGACGATCCTGTTGAATAGTGAGATTGAGAGGGATGCAGAGGGAGGGAGAGCACAGTTGGTTGAGATTCTGTTTGAGATGAATTATGAGACAGGGAGATGGAGACGGTTGAAGAGACAGTCACCCTACCATCTCGGGTGAACTGAGTAGTCGGTAAACACTTCTTCGGACATCTCATTAATTCAATATCTATCAAGTCGCAATTCCGTCGAAAATTTCTACAATTTACAATGGTTACAGCTTTGAAAATTCCAAACTCTACAGCTTTTCGGCAGCTATGTGACACATTTTCTCACTATGCAATGTATTATTTATTCTTTTAAAGTATACAATTTGTACTCAACTCACTGTTTGTGACCGCTCCCTTGCCTTTCTCGACTACCACTGTCCACTTCCTTATCCCTCTCGACACTCGACAGCATTCCTAACTCAGCTAAGTCTGACAGTGCCCCGACACCCTTCTGGTTCTTACCCACAATCCCCAATGTTATAGTTAAGTGCACCTGGAACAAGATGCCAGATGTAGCTCCTGCAGCCCCGGCTGTACCCCCTGCAGCAGCAGGTGGGGAAGGGGAACAACCCGCGGAACAGGGAAACACCTGGAAAAGTATCATTTGGAGGTTTGTTTTCTCTGTTCTTTTAGAAAAATAGTTTATTTCTTTTGACCCGAAATATAAATCTAAAATCTACGCTTCACCTTCTCTAATCTCTTCAACTAACATTGCATTGTTATTATTTCTCTTCCAATCACTCTTCCCTCTGACCCACTCCATTTCTCTCTGTCTGGTGTAATAACTCCACTCTCCCCAGGTTTGCCACCATGTACTTCATGATGAATGTACTACCAGGTCTACTGAAGGGAGGTGGTAACACCACCACCACTCCAACAGCTGGTGGGGCTGGGAAGTTGGCTCCGGGTCAGGCGTCCAACATGTGGCCCACCGGCACAGAGTTTGTAAGTTTACTTGTGAGTTGTGACCTATTAGCACATCTTGTAAGTTCAAGTTTGTAAGTTCAAGAGATGCACTTAGTAGTATTTTCTAAAACACGGTAACACGCCACGAGTTACTTTTACAAATACTATTTCAACAATGTTCCCATGTTAGTATTTCACACATCCCATTTGACCAATACTCCCTCCCTCAGGAACTGTTTCTCTACGCTAGTCCTGATAATGATTTCTCCCTATCCAACTCGTCCCTAATCCACGCGTTTTCTGGTCTGAAGATGGGGGAATGGTATGACGGTCCAGAGAAAAACGGAGCAAGAACTTATAATGCTCTTATTCCTGCAACACCGGTATGTAATGAATTGCAATGAATTTCAATAACTTTGTTTTGTCTTTTCTTCATTTTTCACTTACACCACAGTTCAGACCTTTTTAGATAACATGAGATCGGGAGCGATTTCATAAACTGATTTGATAT
Organism: Pleurobrachia bachei; assembly: GCA_000695325.1. Lineage (NCBI taxonomy): Eukaryota > Metazoa > Ctenophora > Tentaculata > Cydippida > Pleurobrachiidae > Pleurobrachia > Pleurobrachia bachei. Next base: position 30,290 of record AVPN01000881.1, read on the forward strand.
ATCCATCCTTTTTTCTTTCATCTCGATACCGGTCTTTGAGCTATTTTCAATATAACGATTGCATTACATTATGCCATATTTGGTGAAATGAATAAAATGGGTTTCATAAAGTTCAAACTGCCAAGAAGAGAACTGGTTATGAGTCATTCTATTTGACACAGTTATCAGATCAAAACGCTTTTTATTTCGCGCTTTGTGAGGGTTCGGTATAGATCATATTATTTTAATGCACAGCCCACGATAACGAGACTTCGGTAGTCTGATTAATGACAGTGAAAGATGTCTCTTGAGGCATTGCTTGATGGAAACTGGCAGTGTGTGTGTGTGTAGAGAAATGTACCTTTACTAATTGGATGAAAAGGGCGAGGACATCTGTTAATCTATCTTTCTGTCTCTCTATCTTTCTCTGATCTCTCTCCTCCTCTCTCTCTCTCTCTCTCTCTCTCTCTCTCTCTCTCTCCCTCTCTCTCCCTTCCCTCTTTCTCTCTCCTTTCTCTCTGTACATCTTCTTTCTTACGCCATCTCACTAAATGTTCACTTCACTAAATTGATCTCACTCACAACCGTACTTACTTCCATAATACATATAGTAGTACATTTTACGTGTGTCCCGAAATCATGAATAGTGACCGTTCAGATTTATCGATATTAGAACATTTCACTTCCCTTTTTATCTCACTTCTCTCAACTGAAGTCAGACAAACCCTTATATTATATTATTGACACCCTGGGCCATGATAAATGAGGCTCAATTAAATAAACTATCTCCCTATTCAGGAACTCCAAAACAACGGTAGTCTCTACCTCCACATTGTGGCTGTAAGGAACCAGGGAGAGTTAAACCCACTTCATCCTGACTATAAATACACTGATGTTGTCGTATTGTCAAGAGGTGAGTTGTGGTAGATTGAATTGTTCATACTCAAATGACTATGCATATCCCGGCCTCCGTATTATAGGCAACTTGTATTATTAAGTTGACTGTCAAAAAGCTTATCTAGGGGGTTTCTAATTAAGACACTTCTATGTTTCCCTGTCACAATGTGTAACTAATTTCCCCAATCCCTCAGAGTGGACTAGATTTAAGAAGAGGAAGATTCAAGCAAAAACCAATCTCTTAACTGGTGAAAGCTCTTCCATTCAAGAGGTAACTTAATACTCCTGGGAACTTTCTTTTTAATTCATCAATACAATGGCATTAAGCAGCTTTAACTAGAATTTCAGTCGCCTGAAATTTTTCCTGTATGACCAATTCAAACTAAAAGACCCCAAAATATTTCCAATAGGGCGTGGTTGATGGAGAGATAGTTTCGTACTGGCACCCAAATATCACAATTTCCTTCCTGGATGACCAACGTCTCTGGTCGACATCCCAACCAATCGCCCCTCCTTTTGACAAATGTAAGTTTTAATCCAATACCATCTCACATTTCATAATGTTTTAGCACATTCCTATCTTCCTGTTTTCTCACCTATCTGTCGAGTGTAATCCCCTCGGTCCCGTTCCGTTACTAGACGGCGCGCGCGCATTAATCTCTGCGGAATAGTTCACAATTGTCAGCAGTCGAACGCGCAGCAGTTACGTCAGTAACTCCCGGATGTGTCGCTCTCAATGGTATCTCTCTTTTTCGAGTTCGGTTTAGCGGGAAAAGTTTAACCACACGTGGCTTCATGGTCCTTATCTAAGAAAACACGAACCAAGTGCATTTTCCTTTTTTATAATTCCTTCCTGTTTGCTGGGGTGAACAATGAACATTGACCCTTTAGGAGTAGGAGATGAACAATAAATACGTCACTGATTCCATTATTTGCTAATTTCCCCTCATTTTTACAGGGGTTGATATAGACCCAGAGACGATGCAGTACAAGCCCATTCTGTACATCAACGACTACTGGGATCTTGCATCTGACATGTTCCCCGTAAACAACACTGTCGAGTAAGTAGACATGGATTGGTTGAGAGAGGGAGGGAGAGAGATAGAGATAGTAGAAGTAGACAGGGGAGGGTGAGAGATAGTAGAATGGGGTCTATCAGGCCAAAGCTCTGACCACATTTCTCGTGCCCTGGTCATGCCAATGCTCTGACAGAATGGGGGTATATCAGGCCATTACGAAATTTAAATCTCCACATACAACTTGTAACATCTGTTTTATTTCAGTGTTCTCCCTCTCTCTATCACATATGCCCCCATTTCCATCTTCTACTTCCAAATTTATGAGGCCCAGAAAATGCAGAAAGATTGGAACAAAATGTTTGGTAAGTTCCAAGCACACTTTATTATGTCATTCATTTTTCGATAACCCCCGTTTTAAAACACATTTTTAACTCGATTTGTAACCGGTAACCCCCTCCTCGCGTTGTAACCCACAATTATCCTGCTAGGTGTTGGTGAAGCTAGTGAGGAAGAGAATGACATAGTAAAAAGAACTATGATGGAAACCAACCCAGTGATCCTTGGTCTGACCATTGTTGTCTCTCTGATTCACACCGTTTTCGAGTTCCTAGCATTCAAAAATGGTAGGAGAGTTTTGTAAATTGTGCGTCTAGTCTGTCCGTTCATTGAAGACCTTTTAGGTTTAGGAAGGAGGGCCCGTAGGAGTTTTTTGTCAATTGTGCGTATGTGTGTTTATTGAAGGCCTTTTTAGGCCACGTCGACTAAGTGAAACACTGTTACTTTGCCCCTACATGATAAGAGTGTTACGATAAGACGTGGGCGTATTCAATTTCTATTTTTAACATCCCACTCTACCATCAGATATTCAATTCTGGAAGTCCCGGCAGTCCCTGGAAGGACTCTCGGTCAGATCCATCCTATTCAACATCTTCACCCAACTGATTGTGGTCCTGTATGTACTGGATAATGATACCAATACTATGGTGGTGATTAGTGTGTGTGTGGGGTTGGTTATCGAGTTTTGGAAGATAACCAAAGTCATGGATGTGTCGGTAAGAGCTCTTGAAAATATGATCAACTTTTTTACCTCTCCTGACACTATTTTCTTGTGTTTCTACTGTCAGAACTCAGAGCATTGGCCTGACCCCATTCTCATTTCTTTAAAACAAGGAGCGTGTGTGAACTGTGGTCAGAGCATTGGCCTGACAGTGTTTCTACGATATATTTCACTCAAAAGCATCCCTCTTTCTCTCTCTAATTCTCTAATTCCCCTGTACAGGTAGATTTTGCGAACCCATGGCTAGGTATTATTCCTGCATTGAGGATCGCAGATAAGAGCAGTTACGCTGAATCTCCTACAAAGATGTATGATAGGGTGAGTTTTGAATTCTTTGTCTCACAAAAAGTGAGCTGCTTTTGACTTTTGGCTTTTGTAATCTAAGTTAGAATGTTTTTTTTTGCTGCCACCCCCAGCCCACCCCATACCAGTATTTTACAAGTATACGAAGATGTTGACATTTCAAACTACTTCGTGGGCAACAGATTCCTAACCCCCATAACCCTCTCTCTGGTTCTAACCCCCTATCTCTCTCTCAGTTAGCGTTCAAGTATCTGTCATGGGTCCTAACACCGCTCTTAGTGGGGTATGCCATCTACTCCCTCTTGTATGAGGAACACAGGGGCTGGTACAGTTGGACGCTAAACATGTGTTACGGGTAATTATTGTTGTTAATTAGTTTCGCTAATTATGGTGTTTACTGATTAATTATTGGTAAAATCATCGGATATTGATGTCTTGGGTAACTAAAATCCCCAATTCTACAAACCTTTTTACCAACCCCTCCTCTACTCCCCAGGGGCCAGGTATCTGGTCATGTTCGGTTACGTATCTCCCCACTCCTCTATTTACCACCCCGCCACTACCTCTCCCCAGGTATCTGCTGATGTTATTACCCCT
>AVPN01000882.1:0-24107 GCA_000695325.1 Pleurobrachia bachei
TCACGATCTGTGTCATGTATTCACACAGCCACCTAAGTTTGCTGGATACTATCCAGTAAACGGGCAGTAAAGGTGGCTGTGGATAGCCTTGATGTTGCACTGTCCAGCGGCGCCGACCCGATCTGAGCCGGTCTTTCGCTTTGAGTTTGACAATAAGGTTGCCGCTACACAGCCGTGGGGGTGTCGGACGTGCCGTGGCGTCTCACAATCGCATACAATGCGGCCGTTGATCCCAAACTCGTATGATGTGGCGGGTTAAACAAACAAATATCATTATCATGATTATTCATCTGAGATTCTCTTTGTTCTCATTGCGGAGGGTTACTGGTTAGTTCAGAATTCTACTATTCTAGCAACTAAAATTTTAACGTCGTTCAGACGTGTGTTAATTGTTTCCTTTAGTCCCGTTTCTAACTTTATATTACCCCACTAACTTCCTTATCCCACCTCAAAGATATATACTTTATATAATATCTCCCTAATTAAGAGTTTGAGCACATGATATTTCCTCTTTTCTCCGAGTATAAATGGGATAACCGTGCAGTACGTGTCCAGCCCATGCCCCATATATTTACTCCTCTCCCCCTTTTCTGCCTCTATATAATATATCTTTTACAATATAGGAATGATCTTTGGTGTGCATAGAGTTGCTACTCTTTGATATGATGCCGAGTACGTATAAAACCTAGCCCATTAGCATTTAGAGACAGCAGTATTATAAGTTAGGGTCTGACAGTCATCAACGCCGTTCTGTAGAGGAGAGACAAACGACGGGGCTTTTGGGGATGGCTGAAACAGTCTTTTTGTAGTGGTGATCCCTTCCTATTCAATGTCAACAAAATGAGTCTTTGATTAACTTTTGATCAATCCTATTTGTTCCTGCGACATAATTTCTATTATATTTGTTCCTGAGACATAATTGCTTATTTTTATGCACATCGAAATTCCGTATATATCATCTGTTTTTCTAAGAATGGGCAAGAATTTTGCTTTTAAGACCGCCTCTCTCTCTCTACTCTCTCTCTCTACATGTAAGTTGTTTTTCACTAAGTGTCAACACATATAATTTGTTAGCTTTCCTTAGCTTTCCCCCCTCATTTTCAAGACCATTCTAGTCTGCTGCACAACGTACTTAATTCCAATCTCCATTAATATTATGTTCTAACCCTCTTTTACATTTGCTTCTTATTCAGTGCAGGTGCTGTGAAACAGGGTCGAGCAAGGGATCAAGTCTCCGTATAACGCACTAAAAAGGTCCCCTCTACGTCGTACAACACGGTGTTTTAGCTCTGCAGGCTGTTCGAGGTTGAACGTCCTTCAGGAGCATCGTGTCTCCATACAATAACGCACTAGAAACATACCATGTTCTGTTAGAGGATCAGCCGCTGCCACATAACTGATGCAGATTATCGAGGATTTAGTGGCAATAAAACTCTCCCTGATCTCTGTGGGGTTTGCAGGATCGACAATGAATACCTCTCCCTGTCCATCTCTGTCACAACACACCTGCAGGAGAGGGAGGGAGGGTTAGCAATTAAAGTAAGAGTGGCGCGCCGTTTTTTCTCACAAAACTTGGTGGATGAACGGGGAGTACCATCAGGACCACCGGAACGGTATCGATAATTTCCAATTCTGTCGCGTTCATTAGTTATGACGTAATATGTTCATTATTTCAACTTTCAAAATGATGCTTTACAGAAAAATAGGTGCATTGTGGATTGAAACGGATGCTTGCATCGTGTTCAGCGTCAAAAAATAGCCGGGGTACCAAATTTTGGTGTCTCTACCTTGTCTGAGACGCGAGATATTGACAAAAATTAAAAACGACCAAATTGGGTGCGAGAGAGATTGTTACTGTTGGGTGCGCGCACAAACAACTAGCACCCAAAAGACACAAACTCTCTTTCTCTCATTTTTGGTCGTTTTCGATAATTGTCGATATCTCGCGTCACAGACAAGGTAGAGACACCAAAATTTGGTACCCCGGCTATTTTTTGACGCTGAACACGATGCAAGCATCCGTTTTAATCCACAATGCACCTATTTTTCTGCAAAGCATCATTTTGAAAGTTGAAATAATGAACATATTACGTCATAACTAATGAACGCGACAGAATTGGAAATTATCGATACCGTTCCAGTGGTCCTGATGGTACTCCCCGTTCATCCACCAAGTTTTGTGAGAAAACACCACTCTTACTTTAATCTCACTAAAACTTTTAGACATCACATAGAAATAAGAAGGGTTTACAAACTCATAATGATTGTATCCCAATTTTTCCTCCAATGGGAACATGGCAAGAAATCCCGAGTGCTGTTTCTCTTTTCGTCTATAGTCCATGCGTGTCATATGTGATGATGCAATGCTTGAATAGATATATCCAAGTTTAGCATGTCTTGGAAAGTCTTCTATTTTAGCCGAGAGTGGTGACGGCACATTGTACTGCAGTGGACTGACTTTAATGTTATTCTTAAAGGACCTCAGTAAACTATTTTGGCTCATCGCAAATCTTATATAGGAATCATTATACGTCAAGGAACAAATATTTGTTGCTTCATCTGTAGTGTAATCTGGAATATACCAACGTTTAGAACCATTGTTCACCGAGTTGTACATTTCTTTAGTGGTTATCGCCCTCTGCATAGCTAGCAGCAACTGTTCTCCGTTTCGATAATACCCAGGTGGAATTGAGTAATCTCTGGATTCATAATCCTGCCTGGCATTGGATACCAAAAAACTATTGTTTCCTTCCGTTACATTAAACGTAGATGAAGGACCGTGACTAACACTTTTTACAGCAACCTCGTACCCTCCAGTTAAGTCTATTGGAACCTCCGGCCGAAAAACAAACTGACTAGCGCCACTCTTACTTTAATACCTCCCCTTGTCCATCTCTGTCACAACATACCTGGGGAGGGACTAGGGAGATATGGGGTTAGGGTGTGGGGGATATAGGGGGGGTGGGAGAAAGGGAGGGTTAGAAAACAACACATAATACACCTGGGAGGGAGAAGGAGAAGATAATTGGGGTAGGGGGTTATGGGGAGAGCGGTAGAGTTAGAAGAGGGAGTTCAGACTCCAGCGACTCCTTGAGAATTAATAAGAATTAAGGATGAAATTGTGATCGGAGAGATGAAATTGGAAATTGGAATACGATGGAATTACAGCACACTCTCTTCGGAATATTTTCCAAATCAGATTCAGCTAATAATAATTCCTAATAATCTAATATGCAATAACCGGCCCAGTGTATACTTGATAATTACGGTATTACGATTGAAACTACGTACTTTGCTTTACTTTGAATTATATATATTGCCCTCCATACGTTCAATGATAACTTAGTTCATCGCTTCTTATGACTAAAATATTACAATAAATAGCCATGGTATGTTATCGATTAATATGTAATATGTAATTGGCAATGCAATTGCCGTACTAATGAATAATACATACTTATCATATTCTTGCGACATTATTTGTAAGATCTTGGGACGGGGCCGGGGGCCTCCTGAGTTGTGGTTTTCTGCAGACCGCCCTCGGGCGTATTTAAGATGCAATTCTGAATGCTCTTTCATTCCGCTATATAAAGTTCATAAGAAAAAGTTGAACAATACAAGCTTTATTTGAATCAAACTCTACTGAATCAATCTATTGAATCGTTCTAGTAGAAATTCTTCTGAATCAATCTAATGAATCAACAGCTGTTAGTTGTTGATTGTTCAGTAAACGATCCATTGTATAGAACTCTGCAGTTCAACTTCATGAATCTAATCATGATAATTGCTAAAATTCATGTTAAGTACGTTCTAGCTGATCTACCCTCAATGCTAATGCAGATCATCGCCCCTTTATCTTCACTACAAGCACCACTGTAATTATAATGGTCTGGTAACTTTGTGCTTCCTTCCAATTTCCCAGCGTTTTTCTCGCTGACAACTTTCTCAGAAATATATCACGATATATTAGAGTCTTTGCAGTACTGAGTAACCTTGTTAGAAGCTGTGATTCGTACGTTAAAACATGACAAGTACTGAGTGGTACGACTACTCGTATTGCCCAGTGGTACGTGTGTCTGGATAATTTGAGTTGACATGATATTATGTCTGCTGTCCTATTATATCCGCTGTCCTATAATATATCTGCTGTCCTATCTGCAGCAACTACCACGTCTGAATACCGCGTAGTAATACTAAGGGAATACTAATTGAGCCGGCGAAGTTGAAGTTGGACATCCATTGAGCAGCTTCAGCTTATGTCTTATAGTCGCACAAAAGAATATGTTGAAAACAGTTCTCTCGGAACAATTGAGTTTAACTTGTTTCACTAGAATGTATACTTCATGCCGATTTAAAGATCTGTGAGAGAGATCTTTTGTCTCCAACCACAAGATTCATAAATTCCATTGTGAGATATTTCACTGCTTCTCGCATGGTCATTTGTAACACTTATAAATGGTGTTACACAGTTTTGTAACAGTACTTCAGCTTGTTACTCGAACCAAGATTCAAGTTAAATTAAAATAGTAGTATAAAAGCAGTAGATCAGTTGTTTTGTCCCGGATTCATACTACTGTTCTAGTCACCCGAACTGTAGTCTGATCAGTAATTCTCACAGTCGCCATTCGGACCTCGGTATACCCAATTGTCTTAACGTAGGTAAGTAGGTATCGAATATAATACGTATGGTATGTCGCATTTTTGGTGCCCCTCTCAGGGGCGTGATACTATTAGGAATTCATTAACGGGCAAATGAGAGAAATGAGGGACCAGTAATGTAGCAAACATTTAATGTGGCAAGCATCAAATTATGTTGCTTACAAGTATACTTATAAGTTGTTGTGATTATCAAGCATTAGAATATCTGACGCTCTTATGATTTGTAAGTCAATTATAACCGTCTAACTCAGATCCTTAAATGTGTTTGAGTGTGGTATGAAGTGGCTCAACTGTTTAGGCTGAAGCTTCAGTAGAAAATTACCCACTGCTGAATACCAACCACAATTATCGAAGGCGATATTTTTCAACTTAGCTAATGTATGTATACTGTTACTTACTTGACCACATAATGACCAAATTGCCGTTATCATCTTGCTTCTAAACTTTTATTATTCTTCTGAAAACTTCCGCCTTTTATTTTCTCCATCTATTGTCCACCAATTTCATTAAATCGGCGATTTTCGCCGGTGAATCTAGAGCTAAACTTTCGTTCTCACTTGGTGACACATTAATCTGTGCGATTGGTTGCATTAGTCCTCAATTTGTGGTATTGATCCATCAATAGAGCCGGCTCTATATAACCGTAAATTTTTTATAAGATTTGCAGCGATTCTTACTAAGGCCGGTTTTTATCTTTGTTGCACTTTATATTTCTACTTGGGAAACATATCCCGCAGAATTCGAAATGCTTGCACTTGGTTTACGGAAGACAGGTAAATACGGAAGAGAGTATAGATGCATTACACTACGTAAATACGGTGGTTGTGGTGTAAAGAAAGAGGTAGAGTTGAGAGATTGTGAAGTAGCGTGGGCAGACTGAGCTGCTGCCAGCTCTCTCATGCTCAACTGATCTTTATATACTTTTGTATTTTTGTAGTCAAGATACAAAAGTTGATCTTTCGATGATAGTCCTTTTGGCGCCAGGGGAAATTTAGATTCTCTACCTGCTACTATTGTATAAAGTGAATCTCTATCTAAATATGAAGTGAATTTTGTCGTTAAAACAATGCTCATCTTTCGAATCTCTCGATTGTATGAAATGGTCCACGTGCAATATAAATACTGATCCAAGCACAAAGTCAATGACAAAAGCAGCAAATTAAATTTCAGTTTTATCAGCCCCGAATTTATATTATAGTTGCCCAATTTGCCAACAAAACGCTACAAATTATTGTATTGTTCAACTTTCAATTAGTAATAACGTCTTGATTCGTTCACTGGGTAAATTCAATTTTCTGCCTATTGTGCCATTGTGTAGCTTTGATCACAGTATAGTTGGTCCACTTCATACTGCCAATTTTCAGTTTTTCTGCGGAGTCCTGCCAGAGCATTAGACTGATACAGAGCTACTGCAGAGCTATAAGAGCATTGTCGACCTGATAGATAGAGCCACTGTTCTATAAATTTGGCGATATATATATATAAACTAATAAAGTGAGATTAGCCTTTGTTCTGTAGTTTGTTAAACTTTTCTCATCTTCCATGGTCATGTTCATTTCCTGATCATGTAGTGGGCCACGATCAATTATAAATTCATTATAAGCATGTTCAATAAACATATCTAGCACGTATTTTATAAATCTCAGATGCTCAATATAATTACCATGGTGTGTTAGATACACAATCATGGAAGATTCTGCTTATTCGAATTTTCGGTACATACTAATTTCCTACTACAGTTATCACTTGCTCTATCTTTATCGCCCGATTCATCAGTGTAAAGCGTTAATTATTGCTCGCTGCAGGTATGCAGTAGCTCACTACCATCCTCCCTACTAAAAACTAAAAGAAATTCCGAGCAACAAATACCCTCACTTTGTGAAGCACCTTTCAGCAGCTTCACTTCTAGTTTGTCTAGCTTAAATATGTTCCTTGCTTTCAGCAGAAGGCCTTTTAAATTCCCACCTCTATCATAAACTTATAGTCTATAGTATGTAGTAAACTTGTTGGACCCGAATTTAAAGTATAAATCGATAACTTTTACTTTTATTTAGCTTTTCATGCTAAGAAGAAGACTGGTAATCAAGAGATAATATGGCTGGAGTTTTGATACTAATAACAGTGCTTACCGCGCTGGCTAGCGCTAACAAAATAGGGATTATGGTGGCCAATACGGACACAACTACGGCAGTAAAGTATGTTTGGAATGTTTGTTGCTATAGAGACAGGACAGTGTTGCTAGGAGACATGACAGTGTTGCTAGGAGACAAATCAATGTTGCTAGGAGACAAATCAGTGCATTGCTAGGAGACATGACAGTGTTGCTAGGAGACCGGACATTGATGCTAGGAGACATGACAGTGTTGCAAGGAGACATGACAGTGTTGCTAGGAGACAGGACAGTGTTGCTAGGAGACATGGCAGTGTTGCTAGGAGACATGACAGTGTTGCTAGGAGACAGGACAGTGTTGCTAGGAGACATGACAGTGTTGCTAGGAGACAGGACAGTGTTGCTAGGAGACATGACAGTGTTGCTAGGAGACATGACAGTGTTGCTAGGAGACATGACAGTGTTGCTAGGAGACATGACAGTGTTGCTAGGAGACATGACAGTGTTGCTAGGAGACATGACAGTGTTGCTAGGAGACATGACAGTGTTGCTAGGAGACATGACAGTGTTGCTAGGAGACATGACAGTGTTGCTAGGAGACATGACAGTGTTGCTAGGAGACATGACAGTGTTGCTAGGAGACATGACAGTGTTGCTAGGAGACATGACAGTGTTGCTAGGAGACATGACAGTGTTGCTAGGAGACATGACAGTGTTGCTAGGAGACATGACAGTGTTGCTAGGAGACATGACAGTGTTGCTAGGAGACATGACAGTGTTGCTAGGAGACATGACAGTGTTGCTAGGAGACATGACAGTGTTGCTAGGAGACATGACAGTGTTGCTAGGAGACATGACAGTGTTGCTAGGAGACATGACAGTGTTGTTAGGAGACAGGACAGTGTTGCAAGGAGACAGGACAGTGTTACTATAGGACTGTACTGTCACAACGATCCTCTGTACTGTCACAACGATCCTCTGATGACGGCGTTGCTAGGAGACAAAACCCTGACCGTTACTCCCTTCAGGAACGTTATAGCCTATCGATGGGACGAGATACAAGCTAATTACTCATCAACAATAACCTATACTACATCACTTCACGATGGTACGTGCTATGATGTGTTTTTTCACTTTCATGTGGGGTTGGAGTTGAATCTTTTTTCAATCCTGAATAGAGCACTATAACTTTCGAGCTTGATTATGACCATCACCTGAACCCAAGCTGTGTATTATAGACACACCCATCGTCTAAACGTATAACAGTTGCACTACACAATGTATGACGTACTGCAGTTTCCAAATAATTGCATCAATATTCCATACCTTGCCAAGATACATGTATGATGCAGATGATATGCACTTTTTGGACACGTGCACGTGTCCAAAAAGTGCATATATCATCTGCATCACAAATCCCATTTTCCTACAGTTGAATCAGTGACTCATGCATCTCTCAATTTAGTCTAGAGCTTTAAAAGGTTTTCTATCCAAATATCCCCCTCTCCAGATACGACAATGGGAGTGATGCGGTGTATCTGTGATCTACTAGCAGAAAATGTTACCATGGTAATCAGTACCAGCGGTAGCACCATGACATCCATGGAAGCGGACATTGCGAGCACATACCATGTTCCCTACTTTTCAACTGTCGCTACGGATCCTTATATCAAGAACTTGGAGAGAGATTATCTGTTTCTTATGTCGCCCAGTGATAAATATCAGGTAGGGAAACATCCAATTGAATTACTTGCCAACATATCTGGCTACATACTAGAACTAGAACTAGACATATTTGAATGATCTAAATCCTATCAGAAACGTGCATAAACGTCCTATGAAAACAAGACTTCGTCTAGTTTCAACAAAAAGTTACACACAGCATAAAGATCAGCTCAGCTATATGACCATTGTCTCTCTCCCCACAGGGCCAAGCAATATTCAACCTCCTATTCGAGTATGGGTGGTATGAGTTTTCCATCCTGGCCTCTGCGGACAACTATGGTATAAATGGGATGGTATATCTCCAGTACCTGGCAACTCGAGAGAGTTTGTTTAGTATCACTGATGTGCAGCATTTCGATACCACACTGGCCGACCAGAATATCGGTAGGTAGCATCATATTGGTGATTCACACAGTGGTCCTTCATAAAGTGAAAATAGTGCTCCTTCATAAAGTGCTATAATAACTTGCTCCTTCATAAACAATCTCTTGCAGATAACCAAGCGTCCTATGATGAGGGAGGTGAACTGGTATTCAAAGAGCTGGAAGTTATTAAGAACTCTCTTACACGGGTTATTGTACTAAACTGCCTTCCGCAATATGCCAAGGTTATTTTTAAGTAAGTACATAAATTACCTTGCTGGACCCTAGCACAATCTCTTGTAAAGGACGGGTTAGAACATGGTAAAATGTTTATTTCGAAACAACTTGTCACACATATGATATGTACAAGGTTCCATGCAAATCTAATTCAACCCCCCCCCCCCAACCCCCCCCCAACAGCGAGGCTAACGAACTAGATCTGATGAGGGAGGGTTTTGTGTAGTTCTAACTCATTTCCCCTTTAGTGAGGCTAACGAACTAGATCTGATGCGGGAGGGTTTCGTTTGGATAGTGACAGATGCAATTACCGGATCACCCTATGAAATGTCATACAGCGGATCATACCCTTCATATTACAAGGGTAAGTAGTGATCAGTCTTGAGTTTGGTTCTGGAGAAAATCTTGGTTCAGTACGATATAGTGCCTCTCTCTATTGCCCGATCAAAATCAATATCATTCGCTCCCAATTCATATAATATCTATCTAATTCTCCTCCTCGGGTGTAATAATCACATTCCATCTCATTCTCCACCATAACATCTCTCTGATTCCCTTTAATCCACATCTCTCTCCCACCCCAACAGGTGTAATAGGTACGGTCCCATACTACGGCAAGAACTCTGCCACCTACAACACATTCACGGACCAATACCTTCTAAAGGGCAACACCTTGAACGATATCTCCGTCACATCTGTCCTCGTGGCAGATGCCCTAAAGTTCGCCCATGAAGCCCTTCTAGAAGCTGATCTAGACGACGATACTAGTCCGGGGGTTAACTGTAAGGACGCTGGAACATTTGAGGAGGGGCCGTTACTACGGGAGACAATACTGAATTTAACTGCCACCGGTTTGAGCGGTGATATGGATTTCGCTGAAGATGGCACTGCCATCACAACTGCTTATGACATCATGAACTTGAAGGATAGCGGGTTTGAGAAGTTAGGATCGTGGAGTGAGCTGCATGGTCTGGTAAACTCAGAGGGGAAGATCGTTGACTGGACCAAACGTACTGATGTGGTCTATATGAGTCCCCACTTTTGTGGAGGATGACCTTATCCAATGTTGGATTGTCCCAATCATCTGAGGGTTGGCATCGTGCCAGAAGCCCCTATAGCCTACCTCAATGAGCTCTGTATCAACACCACACAATCTGAGCCTGAGTGTTGGTACGGGTGGTCACCTGATATCATTGCTAAACTCGCCCACGACCTCCACTTCACATACGAGTATGTCAGACCTGACGATGATAAATATGGGGGGTTGGATCGGGAAACTCTGACTTGGAACGGGATGGTGAAGGACTTGTTGGACAAGAAAACTGATATGACGATAGCACTGGCAATTAATCAGGATAGGAGCACGTATATCGATTTCACCAGTTCTTTCTTCGAAGATCAGGCCTCCTTCGTGGTATCTGAATCAAGTGTGGCTAACAGTGGAGATACTTTCTTCTTCCTTAAACCCTTTGATACCGGAGTCTGGATCTCTATTATCTGTCTCATTATCCTGATTTCAATACTTATCAGCTGCTTTAGTAAGCTGTCACCTTATGGGAAATATGGAAGGAAAATACATGCTTTCCAGGTGAGAGAGTTATTACACTTTCAGCTGTTACTAGATTCTATGTAATATGCCTATTTCCCTAAGAATTCTGCCTTTGGCCGGCTAACATTCTAGCTCATTTGGAACCTCATTTGGAACCACATTTCTGAAACCACGTCCGTTCCATATAAACTAACCGCTACAATTCTCCCCTCCTAGGTGTGTAAGTGTGAAGACTGCGAGGACCGCCGTAAAGCTCGGAAAACAGCAGCGTGCACCTTCGAACAAACCAAGAAGTTCAGCTGTGAAGTAGAGAAAGTTGAAGATGACGATACACTACACGACATGTCCCTCTACAACATTGTATTTACAGTCGGGACAGGGTTTGTGGGTCAGGGTGGGGAGCATCTCCCGGTGGCACCTTCTGGGAGATTCCTGTTGTTCATGTGGTGGTTGTTCGTGATGATCATCACGGCTATGTACACAGCCAACTTCACTGCTTATCTCACTCTAGAGAGGAGTGGGGCAGCTATTAACACGATAGAAGCACTACTTGACCAAGAGATATACAAATGGGGGATTATCGGAGATCGGAACTTGGAATCCCTCATGTTAACCAACCCTAACCCGACCTATCAACAACTCGTCTCCGAAGCCATGGTACTACGGGATGTTGACCATGGAATTGAGATGGTGAAAGAGGGGATGTTCGTGTTTATCGACGAAAGTAGCGTTCTGACTTTCAACATGGCAGACGACTGCAGTTCGATACAGACTGACACGGGGAAATTTAGTAATGAGTGGGCCTTTGGACTCCAACCAAATAGCCCCTATCGTACCGCTATCAACCGGATGTTCCTGGAGTACCGGCAACAGAGTTGGCTAGCCGAGACATGGGATTTCTGGTACATGAGCACAGGTAGTGGCTGTCAAACCAGTGTGGGGTCTGACATCAGGTTCAATCTGGAAATCCTGGCAGGGCTGTACTATCTGTTCTTCATTGGTGCTGGACTCAGTTTCATATTTGTTGTGTTAGAGACTCTGTACGCTGCTATGCAGGACAATGCCGCTAGTGGGTACAAAAAGGGGTTCTTACGGTGTCTTGGGGCGAGGTTGAGGTTGAAAAGGAAGGAGATTTGGAGTGAATGGATGGAATGTGCTAGGGGTAGTGTGCTAGGGGGAGGAGCGGGGAACAACAGGAAGCTGACACCAGAGGTGGAACCGACCTTGTAATACAGGTCCCTGATTGACTGATAACCAGTCACGTGACCTAAATAACGGGTACTGATTGGTTGTTGGGGGAGCGGGAAACTGACTGCCAAGGTGACAATTACAAATGGACTTGTCGTGATGGGTCCATGGAATGGGTTGCAGGGACTACCACCATGATCTAAACGTGACCCCCCTGATATAACAATGACTTGATATAAAGTGGGTTCCCTTCACTCGGAACTATAATTCCCCACCCCTAAACACCAAGAATTTATAACGTATGTGGATCGTACATTTGTCTGTGTGTTTGTCTGTGTGGAATCTGCCCCGTACTAAGAAGTTGCTAAAAACTAAAAACTCGTTCAGCACAACCTAAGGCTGTGATTGTAAAGAGTGCGTGCTATGCTCACTATCCCCGGGTAATAAACAGTGGGAACCCGATTTACCGGGCTTCTCGAGGGGTACTAAAGCACGGTAAATCGGGGTCTGACTGTGACTCAGCTCCCACCAAATATTGTTCTGTCTGGCGGCGACAGACCCTGATTTGATTCGACAGATGGGGTCCTCGGCGCCAGACAGTTGTTGATTGGGACGGCAAAAATACATTAGCGGAAAACTACGTCCAGACGTAGGTTAGACGTAGTTCGGACGTACTCCAGACGTATTCCAGACGTAATGGTTTGGGACGTAATCGGTTAGACGTACTACAGACGTACTACAGACGCACTACAGACGTAAAAAAATACGTCCCAACTACGTTGGGACGTAGTTGAGACGCCCTACAGACGCTCTACGGGGCTGCGATTAATACTATTGAAGCACTCCTCGACCAAGAGATATACAAATGGGGGATAATTGGAGATCGGAACTTGGAGTCCCTCATGTTAACTAACCCTAACCCGACCTACCAACAACTCGTCTCCGAAGCCATGGTACTACGGGATGTTGACCATGGAATTGAGATGGTGAAAGAGGGGATGTTCGTGTTTATCGACGAAAGTAGCGTTCTGACTTTCAACATGGCAGACGACTGCAGTTCGATACAGACTGACACGGGGAAATTTAGTAATGAGTGGGCCTTTGGACTCCAACCAAATAGCCCCTATCGTACCGCTATCAACCGGATGTTCCTGGAGTACCGGCAACAGAGTTGGCTAGCCGAGACATGGGATTTCTGGTACATGAGCACAGGTAGTGGCTGTCAAACCAGTGTGGGGTCTGACATCAGGTTCAATCTGGAAATCCTGGCAGGGCTGTACTATCTGTTCTTCATTGGTGCTGGACTTAGTTTTATATTTGTTGTGTTAGAGACTCTGTACGCTGCTATGCAGGACAATGCCGCTAGTGGGTACAAAAAGGGGTTCTTCAGGTGTCTTGGGGCGAGGTTGAGGTTGAAAAGGAAGGAGATTTGGAGTGAATGGATGGAATGTGCTAGGGGTAGTGTGCTAGGGGGAGGAGCGGGGAACAACAGGAAGCTGACACCAGAGGTGGAACCGACCTTGTAATACAGGTCCCTGATTGACTGATAACCAGTCACGTGACCTAAATAACGGGTACTGATTGGTTGTTGGGGGAGCGGGAAACTGACTGCCAAGGTGACAATTACAAATGGACTTGTCGTGATGGGTCCATGGAATGGGTTGCAGGGACTACCACCATGATCTAAACGTGACCCCCCTGATATAACAATGACTTGATATAAAGTGGGTTCCCTTCACTCGGAACTATAATTCCCCACCCCTAAACACCAAGAATTTATAACGTATGTGGATCGTACATTTGTCTGTGTGTTTGTCTGTGTGGAATCTGCCCCGTACTAAGAAGTTGCTAAAAACTAAAAACTCGTTCAGCACAACCTAAGGCTGTGATTGTAAAGAGTGCGTGCTATGCTCACTATCCCCGGGTAATAAACAGTGGGAACCCGATTTACCGGGCTTCTCGAGGGGTACTAAAGCACGGTAAATCGGGGTCTGACTGTGACTCAGCTCCCACCAAATATTGTTCTGTCTGGCGGCGACAGACCCTGATTTGATTCGACAGATGGGGTCCTCGGCGCCAGACAGTTGTTGATTGGGACGGCAAAAATACATTAGCGGAAAACTACGTCCAGACGTAGGTTAGACGTAGTTCGGACGTACTCCAGACGTATTCCAGACGTAATGGTTTGGGACGTAATCGGTTAGACGTACTACAGACGTACTACAGACGCACTACAGACGTAAAAAAATACGTCCCAACTACGTTGGGACGTAGTTGAGACGCCCTACAGACGCTCTACAGACGCCCTACAGACGTGCTACAAACGTAACAGACGTAGTCCAAACGTAATGGAAAACGCACTATAAACGTTACGTTTCAGTTAATTCCTGGTTTTCAAATTAGTGTTAGACGCAATGGGACGCAATATGACGCTTTGTGACGCAATGCGACGCAATGGGACGCTTTTGGAAAATTACGTCTGTAGTACGTCTGAAAGACATGTCTTTAAATTACGTCCCGACATTGTCCGGACGTAGTTCAGACGTAATTCAGGAAATTTTTGTTTTTTAAACGTTTTTGGCCAATTCACATGATCTTCGGCTTGTTGTTAAGCGACTGTCGAGCTCTTTCTAAGGGTCATGAGAGTTGTTAAATCTCGATTCAGTGATTCACTCACGCTAATACATGTACACACTTTTTCAGCTAGATCAAGCTGAACATGTGTTTATTACCAGCGTGTTATAGAAACACTACAAGCAGCACTGTATCGGGGGATGTTTATCCTACCGGTAAATCAGGGCCCGGTAAATCGGGGTCCGACTGTATATAACAATTCTCCGCACTAAACCAATACACGTATTGGGTCTCTCTCTAGCTCTCCTCCCTCTCTCTCCCTCCCTCCCATCTCTTTCTCCCTCTGTCACCTGACACCAACATTAGCGAGGTTTGTAACGCGACACTCTCCCACTCCCCTCTCGTGTTCGTTCTTGTTGTGTACACTGCATACCCAGACTACACACATCTGCAGCCCCTCGTGTCAACCGTTTTTAACCGGGGACACAAACCTTTTTTAACCAAGACCCTGTTGACCGCCAGAGTTCTATTTGGGTCATGAGTGCTAGTACCGGAGGAACCACCACAAAACCAGTCGCCCCATCAGCGGCCCAGCCTGATCTGGAGCGTGTCAGCAAGAGACCCAAGTTAGACCTACCTCGCCCAAAAGATGACGAAGAAGAGGATGTCAGTCATCAGAAAGTAGAGGTTAAGGAGGAGGGACATGCAATATCAGAAGAGATGGCATCACCTACCCCCGCTATTATAGACCCTCCCACCACCCCGCCAACAACCGCTACCACCACTCCCAAGATGTCACCAAAAGAACCACCAACACCGGAGGAAGGAGCTTCAAGTTTTGAACCTCTACCAACAACAACCACAACTCAACAGATCTACACCGCTGCAGCAGAGCAGGCGGCTGCATACTTTGAACAAGACCGGAGGAAAGAAGAATCCACCTACCCAGAATCCTACTTCCCCTCCTATCCAGTCATGTACCCGGGTAACTTCCCAAACTTCCCAGCACCCCAAAGCCAGTATTACCGGAACAGTGGTAGTGACTACTATTTTGCTGCGTCTGGTCCTGTTCCAAGCTCCCCCGCTACCAGCTACCCCGGTTATGCTGAGATATGTACCAAGAATAGCTATATCCAACAGCAGGGGAGTGCACCAACATCGCCCACAGCTGGAGGAGGAGGGAGGAGGTCTAAACAGAGCGGTGGTGGTGGGTCCTAT
This sequence comes from Pleurobrachia bachei, assembly GCA_000695325.1. Taxonomy (NCBI): domain Eukaryota; kingdom Metazoa; phylum Ctenophora; class Tentaculata; order Cydippida; family Pleurobrachiidae; genus Pleurobrachia; species Pleurobrachia bachei. Next base: position 15,623 of record AVPN01000882.1, read on the forward strand.
AACAATAACAATAACACGATGGTGTCGGTGAGGACTGAGAAAGCTAATGCTGCTGCCCAGAATTCTATCAAGAAGGTGTTTGTATGGGATCTGGATGAGACGATTATTATCTTTCATTCTCTGATGACGGAGGCGTATTCGCAGAGTTTTAACAAGGACCCCCAGGTATGTGATGGGGTAAACAACTAATCAGAACTCGTTACTTAGGTCACGTGACTGGTTATCAGCCAATCAGGGACCAGTATTTCCTAATAACAAGGACCCCCACTCCCCAGGCAACGGTGAATCTGGGCTTGAGGATGGAGGATATGATATTCAATCTGGCGGATAATCATTTGTTTTTCAATGATTTGGAGGAATGCGACCAGGTAGAAAGTATTGGGCACCAAGTTCAGGAATTTTAGGGCGGGGAGGAGGAGGGGCCGGGGGAGGGAGGGAGGGGGAGGTACTGGGTGCCAAATCGAGAATCGGGTTGGGGTAACTTTAAGATACTGGGACAGGCAATGCTCCGCATTGGGTTACAAACACCGGGACTTCTTTACCAATTGCCATGATTTTAACTCTTCCTAACATGATTTTAACACTCCCTAACATCATTTTAACACACTCCCTCCCCATATTCAGGTTCATATAGAGGATGTGGCTAGTAAAGATACAGGACAGGAACTCCAGAATTATAACTTCAGTGCCGATGGCTTCAGTGCCCCCGCTCAACCAGGGGCCCTAAATAAGGCATCAGTAGGAGGAGCTGCGTGGTTCAGAAAACTTGCTTTTAGGTTGGTGTTTGTAAGTTGGGTTGGTCTAAAAAGTTTTCATTTATTTATTTTGTCAGTAGGTCTGACAGTTTTCCTCTGCTTTTCAAATGAGGGTCAGATAAGAAATTTGACAGTCAATACTCGCAAGAATCTTCAAGAATCTCCCAATACACACGCTGACGCAGGTACAGGAGAATAAGGGAGATTTATACCGCGTGTTCTGATAATGTCAACAAGCTACTTGGACCCCAGAAATACCAGCAATGGGTAGGTGTTGGATATATATGCGGGCAGGGGAAAGAATCACGTGCGTACTATGAACTTGAAATGTTAGAACCCATTTTTTAAGTCCTCCCAGCACCACATGATTGACCCCGGTAGTAGGGCCGGAATACTGCCTCCATAAGTCACTCTCTCACAAAGAACACTCACGCTCTCTAACAGCATATCAACCCAATATCTCTCTCCCAGGTTGAACTCCGTAACGAGGTGGATTCCATGACAGACAACTGGTTAGGTCTCTCCATGCAGGCACTACAACTAATCCACCAACGAGAGGACAACATCAACGTTCTAGTCACCACAACACCCCTCGTCCCCGCCCTGGCTAAATGCCTGCTACACGGTCTAGGCGAGATGTTCCCGGTGCAGAACATATACAGTGCCTGTACTATCGGGAAACAGAGCTGTTTTGAGAGGATCCAGGCGAGGTTTAGTAACAAAGTCACGTACATTGCAATTGGAGATAAAGATGATGAAGCGCAGGCTGCTAAAAATCTGGGTTTCCCTTTTTGGAGGATTAACTGTCATCAGGATCTGACAAACCTACACGTAGCATTGAGAGAGGAATACCTGTGAGATACTAGGAAGAAAGGAGAGAGAGAAGTTCAGACCCTGATTTACCGGGATCCCCGGGGGTAGAAATCAAAGGAGAGATAGAGAAGTAGAATTCTTTGAGGTAAACTCTGAGCCATGATAGACGTTATAGACAGTCAAGGTTTCTAGAGATTTTTGCAAGAGAGTGCGTGTTTTTAAAACGGGGCAGGTACCCTAACTTTATCTGTTTATGTTTGTTTCTGGAGCAAGAAATTACTTTTATCTCAATATCAAAATTATGCCACTGGTGGGAGATTTTAGAATTAAAAAAAGGGGATGAGCAATGAGCAATGAGCATGCAATGAGAGTTCGTCTCAACGTAAAGTCACATGCCATGTAAAATCTATGTCAAAAATGTAAAAAACTTAGTCAAGTCATGTCACATCTAACGTACCCAAGTCATGTAGCGAGTTGTCATCAATGGGTCCTCATCGTCAGCTGTAGCACAACACCGAACCTAGATATGAGATATCGTTATGTTATGAGAATTTAACAAGATGAGTTATGAGAACTTGAATGAGGATGAGGGAGTGTGTGTGTGAGAGAGAGAGAGAGAGAGAGAGAGAGAGAGAGAAAGAAAGAGACAAAAAAGAGACAGAGACTACACTCACCAGGCTCTTTCTCTCGTTGTCCAGCGACCCTAATGGGCCACAGTATATGGGGGCTGGTATGCTTTGTATGAAATCCATGTCTAGCAGACTTTGTTGTGCAACATCATGGGGCAGTGACCATCCTTGTATGAAGTGCCGCGACATCACTGGAAATAGGAAGGGGTGGATTAATTAGCTGAGGATTTGGGTTTGATATAATGTAATTTAGGGGAGGGGGAATTAATTTTATCTGTTGTAAAGAGAGGCGACGCCCCTTACTCAACAATAAATATGGGGTTTTTGCGATTAAGGGGCGACAAACAAGCTATGACCATTAAAACAGTGCTACAAATCAAAATTACAAGTGCTGGGCCTTTCCTGGGACTCGTGAGACGTAGGATAGCTCAGTGAAGTTATGTGGAGAAAAGAACATAGTCGGAACTTGCCTAACAGATAACATATCTACAGTCTTATTAGTGAAACAGCTTAAATAAAACTCCAGTAGGCCAATCAATGAAATAACTGGGAACGAAAAATTGTTTGTATCCCACTAACCTGTTGACTTGTTTCTGGATAGCTTGTTCTTTACCGGCTCCCTGTAAAATAGTGGTCATATCAAATGAACGTTATGAAGACCGAAGTGTCTAGATTTGTGTGGCTCACACTTGTGAGGGTTTTGTAGTATAGATCAAGTCTAGATCTAAGTAAACTATATCTTGCAACACTAGCCCAACTTACTCTGCTTTATTTAAATCAGGTATTTTCTTCAGCTTCCTGTCTTCCAAATTAGCTGGTGTCTGTGCCACTTCTGACGTAGTCCTCTTTCGAGCGAACAGACCACTGAATAAATTCCAAAACTTGCTCTTTTCGTTTGGTGCCTCGTTCTGAACTTCAACATATCGCGTACTGGAAGAAGGATGTCGAGGGGTGAGAGAGAGTGGTACAGGAGGGCTTGACAGCGCTGTGAGTGTGAACTTGCCGAATTAGAATCCAGACATCTGTCAAGCGCGCGCGTGTTTATCGCGCGACTCTCCTATCCTTCATGTTACGGCGCCTTCCAGACATGTATGATTCAATTCAATCTGCTTTTCCTGTGCAACACACACTCGAATGGGCAACATATTTTCAAGTTTTTCTACATCTGGTGGTCTGAGTAACTCTCACCTGAGGTCTTCCTGTAGCTCCAAATATTTCTCCTTATACAGGTTCTTCTCCCTAATCACTTTATCCATCTCACACCGTGTAAACCGTCTCTCTGACATGCCCGTTTCGTCAACAGATGGTTTGGCAATAAGAGGGGCGTGTTGTTGGGAGCTCAGTTCCCTTAACCGGTGTTCCAGTTCTACAACTTTGTTTTGGATGTGGGTGTTCTCCAGTTCAAGGCATGATATCTTACTGGCTGATGTTTCTGTTGTGCTAGGGGATGGTGCCATGGTCAGCCGAATTTAGTTACATCCTCAGGCTATTCTTATACAGGTTGAGTAAGAAGTATAAACACCAGTTAACATATTAGTTCCTATAAAAAAAGTAAAACACCTACCTCTCTGACTGTTTTAGTCGGTTCATCAGTTCGTTGTTTTCTTTCATCAGCTTGTTCCTGTAGAGGGGGGGGGGTAAGATACCAACCAAAAAAGTTGCAAAGATAAAAAGTGTGAAAGAAACCGTGCAAGAATCTTTTTAGTACATCTAACAGGACAATACGGACAAAAACAGATAATATTTTTCATGAGCTGCTCTCGAAAAACGGGCTGGTAGCACTAAATCATGTCTAGACAACCTATAAACATGATGTGCAGTAGGGCCAAATACCCATTATTGGGTCAGTAAGGCCATATCATTTGGGGCGTTATAGGGCTCAATATTGGAGCAATACGCCCCCTTAATTTGGGGCATGTGGTTCTTACAGAACATCGAGTTGAGTTTTGAAGTGAATCTCTAACGTTACATCGTATTGATAGATGTCCAAGTAAATCTGTTCGTCGGTCAATAGTCCTGGGATGGGAGTTGCAGGGTAGGGGAAGGCTCGGCAATATAGCAGGGGGGCCGGGACTGGGGAGATCGGGAGGAATAGCAAGAAAGTGTGAGCGGGGAGGCAGCAAGATAGCGCGAGTGTGAGAAGTAGCCACAGTGGGTCGACGGAGATTTGCTGCGATTTATGAAATCATAGGGGGTGCAAGCAATAAGGGATTAGGAGGCGAAAACATAACATCACATCGAGTGAGCGAAAGAGAGACAAAGGAAGACAAGACACGGAAAAGACACGGATACCAGCTAGCAAGGAAGTAGCAACCATGTAGCAACAATGTAGCACGAGAAAGACTGGGGCGGTACTACACAACAAGGCTATGATAAAGAAAAGATGCTTTGAATGGAAATCAGCATGCAACACGACCTGGTGAGGGGGTTGTTTTAGGTCGAACTGCAGGGTATGCTCCTCCTTTATTGTTTTTGTTATTTTGGAGATTATCTGAATTAGAGAGGCAGTCCTCAAACACCCCATCATCCTCGCATCCCTCTGGACTTTCTGTTGGGGTACCATCTAAAAACCCAAAACTCTCTTCCATCACCATTTCCCCTTCTCCACCCTCAAAGTCGTTACAAACACGAGGTGTACCCTTTTCACCAGCGCCCCTCTCACCAGCGCCCCTTTGATCAGGTGAACTTTCCCTAAAGTCGAGCGGCTTGAAGACAATAGGATAGTCAGCTGAGTTATCTGGAGTCACATTGAAGCGAGACGAAGATTCGGTAGTGCAGCAGTTTGAACATTGACGTGTTGTCTGTGTCTGGGTTTGTCTGTCTGTTGTCAGCCGTACCCTGGGAAAACAGTGTGTTGGGGGGGGGTAAGATACCAACCAAAAAAGTTGCAAAGATAAAAAGTGTGAAAGAAACCGTGCAAGAATCTTTTTAGTACATCTAACAGGACAATACGGACAAAAACAGATAATATTTTTCATGAGCTGCTCTCGAAAAACGGGCTGGTAGCACTAAATCATGTCTAGACAACCTATAAACATGATGTGCAGTAGGGCCAAATACCCATTATTGGGTCAGTAAGGCCATATCATTTGGGGCGTTATAGGGCTCAATATTGGAGCAATACGCCCCCTTAATTTGGGGCATGTGGTTCTTACAGAACATCGAGTTGAGTTTTGAAGTGAATCTCTAACGTTACATCGTATTGATAGATGTCCAAGTAAATCTGTTCGTCGGTCAATAGTCCTGGGATGGGAGTTGCAGGGTAGGGGAAGGCTCGGCAATATAGCAGGGGGGCCGGGACTGGGGAGATCGGGAGGAATAGCAAGAAAGTGTGAGCGGGGAGGCAGCAAGATAGCGCGAGTGTGAGAAGTAGCCACAGTGGGTCGACGGAGATTTGCTGCGATTTATGAAATCATAGGGGGTGCAAGCAATAAGGGATTAGGAGGCGAAAACATAACATCACATCGAGTGAGCGAAAGAGAGACAAAGGAAGACAAGACACGGAAAAGACACGGATACCAGCTAGCAAGGAAGTAGCAACCATGTAGCAACAATGTAGCACGAGAAAGACTGGGGCGGTACTACACAACAAGGCTATGATAAAGAAAAGATGCTTTGAATGGAAATCAGCATGCAACACGACCTGGTGAGGGGGTTGTTTTAGGTCGAACTGCAGGGTATGTCCCTCCTTTATTGTTTTTGTTATTTTGGAGATTATCTGAATTAGAGAGGCAGTCCTCAAACACCCCATCATCCTCGCATCCCTCTGGACTTTCTGTTGGGGTACCATCTAAAAACCCAAAACTCTCTTCCGTCACCATTTCCGCTTCTCCACCCTCAAAGTCGTTACAATCACGAGGTGTACCCTTTTCACCAGCGCCCCTCTCACCAGCGCCCCTTTGATCAGGTGAACTTTCCCTAAAGTCGAGCGGCTTGAAGACAATAGGATAGTCAGCTGAGTTATCTGGAGTCACATTGAAGCGAGACGAAGATTCGGTAGTGCAGCAGTTTGAACATTGACGTGTTGTCTGTGTCTGGGTTTGTCTGTCTGTTGTCAGCCGTACCCTGGGAAAACAGTGTGTTCAATGTATACTTGTAGTTGAATACAGTCGGACCCTAATTTACCGGATACTCAGGGGAAAGGTTTTTGCCCGATAAATCGGAGTCCGACTGAAGTTTAGAATGTTTAATATCTTGTGTTGATAAGAAATCCCAAGTACAAAGAAAAACAAGTATTCAAAATAATATATCACCCACAGTGAGTGAAAATCATGGTAACCATGGTAACGATGAAATATTTCTTACCGTATTTCCTCAAGACCCTGCTTTTCACGTAACAAGACCTGCATTTCATTATCAGCCGCTGAAAGGGGTGTGATGAGTGATACAAATAAGGGGCCAACTGTATTCCCAGCTTGTACGCTAAAATCTCAAAGACTACACCCCCGGCCCTTCATACTCACTAGTCTACAACACATTTCAAATGTACCCACTCTTTACAGCTAACAATTGCCACTACCAAACTCATCACTCAAATAAGTGGTGATTGATATTAACTACTTCCCTCTTCTACACCCCTCTTCAGTCTTCTAGTCCCCAAGATCAGATCACCCACCAAACTTACCGCTCAGTACACTGCTCCTACGGGAGGGCGGACCAGAATCCAGCATCTCACTAGCCTCCTCAATAAGTGCCTGGTGTCGGGTTGGGGATGTCACCTCGCACGGCAGACCCTGTAACTCCTCGTACAGGTTCTGACCGGTGTTGAATGATGCTTCTTGGAGTGCCATGAACTCCTCCAAGTCATCTTCACTGTCCGTCCTCAGGGCTGACTGAGGGAGAGAGAGGGAGGGGGTTACTGGTTAGTGCTGAGTGCTGACTGGGGGTGGGGGAGGAGGGGATTAGACGTGGGAGAGGGGGGTTAGAGGAGGCTTCTTGGAGTGCCATGAACTCGTCCAAGTCATCTTCACTATCCGTCCTCAGAGCTGACTGGGGGGAGAGAGGGGTTAGGAGTGAGGGCTGACTGGAGGTGGGAGAGAGAGAGAGTGATTAGGGCTTACTGGGGGAGAGGGGAGGGATTAGTTAGGGTGACTGGGGGTTGGGAGATGGGAGGATTAGAAGCGTCCTCAGAGCTGACTGGGGTTGGGGAGAAAGGGAGTGAGGAGTGAGGGCTGACTGGGGGTGAGAGAGAGAGAGTGATTAAAGAGGGATTAGGGCTGACTGGGGGTGGGAGAGAGGGCCCTCGGACCTCGAGGGGTCAGGGCTGGCTGGGGTGGCCGTGGGAAAGAGGTTGATCAAGGGGTGGGGAGAGAGAGAGATTAGAGCTGACTGGACATGGGAAGAGGGCCAGGGATTAGAAACGTCCTGAGGAATGACTAAGGGAGGGGAATGGAGGGGAAGAAAAATGGATTAGGGACTTGCATGTGATAACGGGGACAAAAGAGCTGCTTATTGAGTTCTCGCCAGGAATTCTCAATCAAATACCCACAGTGCAGATTTCATATGAAGGTAGTGCGAACTTCCATATTCCTGGCGGTTCATTTAACTCAATTACTAGCAACTAGCCAGCTGGGTATTTCAATCTAATAGAGTTTGTATTCGGTTATGTGGGATTGGGACATCACGCAACTCATTCTCTGCGTCATAAGTTCATTGGAGATGTGTGTGGTACCTTCAGCTGTTCTTGTTGTTAGGTGTTGGTAGGCGTTGTTAGGCGTTGCTAGGCGTTGCTAGTTTTACTTTTATACCAGGTTTATTGTAATTTTGATAGCCCACTAAACTTATCTCAATATTAAATATGTTCTCCTTTTGATGGATTTGCGACACAATTTTTCCGGGTAGGCTACTACCGAGATTTTACCGGCGCGGCGACTTCAAAGTTATCTTATCTTAATTTCATATTAAATTATTCACGAGTAACTACTTTAAATATGCAAATTTAACCCAACATGACCATTATTATAGTGGGGGTTTTACTTGTGTTTAAATATGAAATAGCTTAGTGTTGCTTTTTTATTGCTTTTTTACATTTTAGTGTTCAAGTATGTTTCAGATTTAAATCGTTCACTCTCCAAGGTTAAACATGTCGCCGTTTGTCTAAACCGACCTTGGAACACCATCAATTCAGAATATATAGAACCCGTTATATATATCAGCACTAAACAACATTCTGCTCCCGGGACACTGCGGATATCTCTGGACCCTACAGCATTCTTCTTCAATCTCCTGAGGCACTACGGTTTTCTATATGGATATGAAGTTAGGAGTGGATAACTGTGACTTTCGAGA
>AVPN01000883.1:0-21855 GCA_000695325.1 Pleurobrachia bachei
CCCCCCCACTCCAGGAAAGAACATATCGTGTAATGGGTTTGAGAAGTTTGGTGAGGATTTCTCGCAGGATTATTGCTGGACCCAGGGACTGTACACGATAAAAGAGGCATACGATCTACCCGAGTCCCAGATCCCCTACCCGGGAATCATACCGGAAAATGTACCCGCTTGTAGGGAGCACTCACTGAAAAACGGGGGTAAGTATCTGCTATCTGCAGCCATGTGGGGGTAGGGGTAGATGCATAGTATGGGGGAAATATGTGGTTTGCTTGCATTAGCTGTAGCTCGATGTATTTTATCTAAGAGGGGGAGAGATGTGGTTTTCATTTCAAAAAGGAGTGAGAGAGCGGAGAGTCTGAATCCCTTCCTCCAGATCCCTCCTCTCCAGGGAAGATAGTGTGCCCTCCAAAGGACCAACTGAAACCCCTAACTCGGGCCCGACATCTTTGGTATCAGTGGATCCCATTCTATTTCTGGGTGATCGCCCCCGTCTTCTACCTTCCTTACATGGTATGTAATTTCCTCCCAAATTGATGGATATATTGCATTGTACTTGTTATACGTGTACTGTAAAGCCTGGTATTATAGACATTAGTTTACTGGAATGTGTGTGTGGTATATGTTTTAAAGTACGCGGTTGTATATTAGAGTACTTTGACATTGCTATAATAAGCAGACTAAATGCTTTTTGTGGTCATTAATAGCTGTACTTGGTATACTAGGAACTCCAGATTTATATACTCAAAAAGGAAAGCCATTACATTGTGGTCTCAGACTACTTCTCTCTCGCAAGGACCGTCTATAAACGGCCTGATCAAAGCATCTTTAAAGTCTGCAGAAGTATGAATTATCTATTTTTTAACAACAAGGTATTACCTGTCAGGCCAATGCTCTGATAGGATACTATAATTTAGACTCTCTGATCACTCTCTTCAGTTTGTCAAAAGAGCTGGTTTGGACCGGATGAAGCCGCTTCTAAAGATAATGAGTGACTACTACCACTGTACTACCGAGACACCATCAGAAGAGGTATATCTCTCAGCTGATGGTGTAGAAAGTGGAGGGGGCCCCAAAGTAGAAACCTGTAGGAACCTAAATTCTAATTGCTGAAATGCCCCCGTTCTTTCTTTAATTGACCTCCTTTTAATTGATATGTGTATATTCGATACCCCAAGCTTACTAACAACCCCTCCCGCCTCAGATCATAGTAAAGTGTGCAGACTGGGTGTATAACAGTATAGTGGACAGATTGAGTGAGGGTTCGAGTTGGACCAGCTGGCGAAACAGACATGGTTTGGGTCTAGCGGTGTTGTTTAGTAAACTAATGTACCTGGGAGGGAGCGTTCTGGTCATGTTCCTTACAACCGTCATGTTCCAGGTATGGGGGTTCTATCATGGACCTATGATTTATTGGTTTGCAACAGATTCGAATTTAGCACCCACAGATTCCAATTCAAAGGGTCTTTCTAATTTTTTATCTTTCCAGGTTGGAGATTTTCACACCTATGGTATTGAGTGGTTGAGACAATTCCCAAGTGAGGAAAATTACACTACCTCTATAAAACATAAGCTGTTTCCCAAAATGGTCGCCTGCGAAATTAAACGGTTCGTACTTCATTGATCACTATCAGAGCTAAAACATATATTAGTTGGTCTCTTTTTGACTTGAATTCGACTCCAATTACTCGAGATATTTGTTTCATATTATAGTTTTACACGACATTACCTCTGTAGATGGGGACCATCTGGTTTGGAAGAGGAAAATGGAATGTGTGTCCTTGCTCCAAACGTCATATTCCAGTACATTTTCCTTATTATGTGGTTCGCCCTGGCCATAACGATCTGCACAAACTTCATCAATATTTTCTTCTGGATCTTCAAACTGACTGCTATCAGATACAATTATAATAAGCTAATTGCAACAGGTAAAATATACGAGCCGTAGCAAATTCACTTACAAAGTCAGACAAAAAGATTTGGAATATATTCCGCGCAATCTGGCTTTGTACATCTCCGACGTGGTGTAGGGGTTAGCATCTGTGGCTCTCACCCACAAGACCCGGGTTCGATTCCCGGCGCCGGAACACTTTTGCCTGTTTTAATTCTTTTCTTTTTCAGGCCACTTCTCGCACAAGCACCCCGGTTGGAAGTACATGTATTACCACATAGGAACCTCAGGGAGGGTTTTGTTAAATATAGTCGCCCAAAACACGAACCCTATTATTTTCGGGGCAAATGGAAAAACTGACTCCTGCTGTGATCAAACATTTGAGAACAGGTCACGTTCCGGGCGAATACATCAATGATCCCGTGTGATAATTGTGTCATGTTTGTGTGTTTTTAGTTGTTTTTATGTCAGTGTTTTTGTGCGAGAAAGGAAGAAGGCGACAATAGAGAGCAATTTGATTGGAATGACATAAACTTTCCTGGGAAGCAGTATGTGTGTAGCATAGGTTAGGTATGGGAAAATCTGTCAGAGCATTGGATTTGGCCTGACAGGGGAAATAGTTTTTGGAAGAGTTTTGAAACCTCAAATTAGGAGTCAAAAGTTTGCATTTTATTTCACTGACTCAGACTGATTTGTGACATTTTATTTTCCTATGTTGTTGCGGGCTACTCAAATATATTGACAATATGTTGCTCCAATTGAACAATTGCATTTCAAAAAGAGTGTGTAATTTGCTTATTTATTTCTGAAATGGTATGGAACTGGAAGTGGAATATGAATTCCGATACGAACCATCTGCCGATTGAATTCCAAAATTTTTTGAAATTGAATTTCTTGTAAATTAAAACACATGATATGAATTTAAAAAATTAGGCCTTTTTCTTTGTGACTCTGATAACCAGAGAAGGGGTGAAAATGATCGTTCTCCAGTTTTGGGAAAGTTTGCACGCGCAAAACGATTTATGATGCGCGGCGTTTCACGGGCGACGCCGCGCGCAAAATTCTGAAAAATTCTTAGAAAAATGCTTCCTTAAAAAGTTTTAGTTTCCAATTTTTTATTCAATTTTCTCAAAAAATAACGCTGTACCAGCCTTGAAGCGCTGGTTTCACCGTCTGCGGCATCATTATGTCTTGTTCCAGCACATGTCAATAGTTTACGGACCTCTTTCTTCTAATTTTGATCATTAATTTGATGTTAATTTCGGTCTTTTTGAGCTGAGATTATATTTCAAACCATTGGCATAAAGGAAAAAATGGAATGATAGTGTAATTTGTAGCTATGGGATCCGCGAAGGACAATATATGAGTGCCAGACGAAACCAAAATGTCGACAGACGGAACATTTCTGTCTGTTTTGAACAAAGAAAACCCAAATCTTGGAGTCATTTCGAGTTGGTGTAGCAAAATTCGTACCAATGTAAGTCAAACAAACCCATCTCTGTCACTTGCAATTCTCACTTTTTCTCTTCTCCTTCCAGGCTACTTTCATTGAGCTCCAAGAGACAGTTGCTTTACTAACTGAGAATTTGAAGGACAAATCAAAAGTTAGAGCAGAATTACTGAACAGGTGACAAGAGATAATTCCTATGCCACTGCTGTAGTGGTAGACCTCACCAACCATTGTTTTTCAGGCCGGAAATGGTCGCAACACTAGACAAGATTGTCCGACAGACCTACCAGGAGACCAAGGAACAGTATAAAAATCCAATCCCTCTTCTCGACGTCTTCTCCTCGACACCAATCAAACCTAATCCCACCACTCCCGTCACTCCAATGAGCCTCCCCAAAGCTTACCGAGGTGATAAAAAAGCAGAATCCTCACGGAAACGCAGACGTGGTAAATCTCCCTCACCCTCACGTCGGATGAGATATCAGAGGAAATACACCAAGCTCCTCATCCCTGAGAAGGATGCCTTATGAGTTGACTAACTGGCCATATCAAATGGCACGTTGCGTGCTTTCTGTGTGTGTCACTCCTCTTCGTTTTATAATTCCTTGCTTCCTCTCTCTTGGGTTTTGTATGAATTAAAATGTATTATGTTTGTGTGGTGGATTTATAAAATTATTAATTGCTTCTGACAACCTGTTATTTTGCTTGTACCTTGAGAGAGGTTGATATAACTAAGAATATCCTAGGATGAGGGAGCGGTATCCGGAAGGGAAGATCCTATCAGCACTGAAAGAGCGGTCTGCCGATCACAGGGTTTACTATCTAGCCCTCCAACGGCAGATAATCCTGTGTCTCATTGAGACATTTACCTCAGAGCTCTACCTCATTGTCTCTAGTGGGAGTCTCGCCGAAATACGACGTCAGAAGAAGGACCTTCCTTGCTCTCGCCTCGCCACTAAACTCCCCCAAACCCCTCCCCCCTCAGAGGTATAATATGCTTTTTAATACGGTATCAATTTCTCTCAAATAAAAGTTTTAAACCAATTGATAAACAATACTCACAACCCTCTTTTCCACCCCCTTCACAATATAATACTGATGCCATCCCCTCCACACTTTCAGAAATCAGATAAACCAGAACCCTCACCGTCACCACCAGCTGGAACAACAGTCGATCCTGAGTTAAGGGTTGGGTGGCCAGAAGCTCTCTCTCGGGTTGATGAGAGATCGTGGCCGGTTAACTCACTCAGGATGATCCTTAAACATATCTGGGATAAATTTGAGTTAACCGCTTTCGAGGTAATAATAGGCATGATTAGGAATTATATTATTTGCAATTGTATCGTGTTAACACCACCCTATAATTCAACAGGACCAGGGCTCGAAGAGTGGTACTACATCTCCCTCTGAACCGGACCACCCTTCTCAGTTTTACACCAACAACGATCCCATCCAACCAGCCAGCCTAGCCCGGCTCTACCTCTTTCACACGGGCCTCCTAAACCCTCAGCAGCTGTCCAGCCCTCATGTACGGTTAATTGAGGAGAAGCCTAACCTACGGAGGTATCTGGAGGAACTGGACACTATGCCAGCCCGGCCATGTCTCACAGTTGTTACAATGTTCCAAACAAACCGACAGGACTCATTTTTAGCAGCCCTCAAGAATGAGGGAGTCCTATCAAATGTTGGGTTTAGAAACTTTGTAACGGGGCTAGGTAACCGAATAGTGGATACCAGTGTGTTTGGAGGTTGGACGGGTCTGAAAAATACCCGCCACAACCTGAGATTCCCCCATTACTCTGATACGCACCTTGAGATGAGTTTCGTCTTACCCAATTTAATACCAAGTGATACAAGAGCAAAGTTTTCCCAATCTGACCTTCTCACCGATATCACATGGGCATACCCCTCATCCCTTCGGTCATGTTTCCTCATTTGGTCCGAGGACCCCGCCTCTCTAAACATTCCCAAAATATTCGGCGAGATTCAGATGATTTTCGGACTCAGCCAGAATTCTACTGCTGTGATAGTGATATCGAGGATCCCTGCAGTATCTAATGTTGCAGGGGTTTCCTCCGTCAGGTTTAGTAGTTCATTATGTGTCTCAATCTATTTGGGAGGGAAACACCAGTTACCCCCTATTTCCTGTCTCCAAGGATCCGAGTTGGCCAATAGGATTCGAGGACTGTGCTGTGAGTACAGTAGGTTGAAATTAACTGCTGAGAAGGACCGAGCAGCTTTTATCCACCATAAAATTGTGGGGAAATTTTCCAGTCTTCAGTCAGATGCCGTGCTTGAGGCCCTGTTTGTATAGTTTTTCTGTTTGGATAGTGTTTGATATAGTGATAATTGCTTGACTTATTTTTCATGTCACAACTCGTAGACATATTTAGTGTGTTTCACGGATATTATACTGGGTTACACGTGTGTAACTTTAGCATTGAAGTAGTTGTCTCTGGTCAATTCATTGATTCAGTAGTTGTATTAGTAGTGACATTGTGTCACTGTGTCAGTGGGAATTTCTTTGTCATGTGTGTTTGTGCGTGTGTGGTGTATTGTGTGACTGTGTGTGATGTTGATCAGTAATGTATTAGGTTTATCTCTCTCTTTTTTTGTTTTGTCAACCATAATATAATCACTACAGAAACAGAGCTGTATTACTTTTTACTATTTGTCTTGTTTTAACTTTTTAGAAAAAAACACAACTTATTTTCTTACTTTTGATTCTTCACTGTATATTATTCCATAAACACACAGTGTTTTACTTTGTTTTTCCAATATTGAGTCAATTTACATGCCCTGGGTAACACTATCCCGGCTAACTTCCTCGCCCTTCTCCCTCTATCTAAACCCATCTTCCCCTACCTCTAAACCTATTTTCCTCCCCTCTTCTCCATCGCTCTAAACCTCTCTTTCTCCCTTCCCCTTTCTAAACATCTCTAAATCCCTTTCCTCTCTAAACCGCTCCTTCTTCATCTCTCTAAACCCTCTTCCCTCCCTCTCCAAGTAAGAGGAGATGGTCATGGATCAGGATGTGGATAAATTCGCTGGGAAGGTGGTAAACCTACTGAAAACAAACGGAAAATTTGATGAGTTCAGAAAGATTTGTTCAGAGGAAATTGAAAATCATGTGCGTTCCCCTTAGTATTCTGAGTATTATTATTCAGACCTGTAGTTTCTGAGCTACTATACCTACAGTCAGATTAGAAACTAGTTGGGAAAACTACAAACATGTGTATTCCGTTTTCAGAAAGCCTTTTTGAAGGCGAAGGAAGAGATCGAGGAGCTTGTGAGGAAGAGAGTGGTAGCTAACCGACAGTCTGAGTACCCCCTTACCAAGAATCAGTTGCGAGCAGAAATAAGAGCAATGATGGCTAAACGGTATGTACCCATTTACTGGGGATATGTAGATATTTAGTGGATATGCTAGGCACGTGCCCACCCTCTATATTTTTTTTTCTCGCGACCTCTAGCTCTCCGAGTCCGAAACATTCGACGGTCGACCTTCTTGGGGATGCTATTGTAATATTATATATGTAGCTATTTAGCAGAAACATTATGTAGATATCCAATGTTGTAGCGTGGGCCATGTAAAAGTGTTCTACCATAGATTGGAGCAATAAGTTATTGCCAATCCTAATCCCTAATAACCCCCATCCTGTGTTTCAGGAAGGACCTGTTAAACGGCTCCTACACGGCCATCCAATCAAGTCTCCGGAACCAGAAGAGCCTCTTTGTAGATGAAATTAACACTGTGACAGAACAATTTGAAAAGGAGGAGAAGGAAGAGAAAGAGAACCCCACCACTACCACTACCAGTGAACCCACGGGTGATGATGGTCCCCCAGGGGTTTTACTATTTGTCTTGTTTTAACTTTTTAGAAAAAACACAACTTATTTTCTTACTTTTGATTCTTCACTGTATATTATTCCATAAACACACAGTGTTTTACTTTGTTTTTCCAATATTGAGTCAATTTACATGCCCTGGGTAACACTATCCCGGCTAACTTCCTCGCCCTTCTCCCTCTATCTAAACCCATCTTCCCCTACCTCTAAACCTATTTTCCTCCCCTCTTCTCCATCGCTCTAAACCTCTCTTTCTCCCTTCCCCTTTCTAAACATCTCTAAATCCCTTTCCTCTCTAAACCGCTCCTTCTTCATCTCTCTAAACCCTCTTCCCTCCCTCTCCAAGTAAGAGGAGATGGTCATGGATCAGGATGTGGACAAATTCGCTGGGAAGGTGGTAAACCTACTGAAAACAAACGGAAAATTTGATGAGTTCAGAAAGATTTGTTCAGAGGAAATTGAAAATCATGTGCGTTCCCCTTAGTATTCTGAGTATTATTATTCAGACCTGTAGTTTCTGAGCTACTATACCTACAGTCAGATTAGAAACTAGTTGGGAAAACTACAAACATGTGTATTCCGTTTTCAGAAAGCCTTTTTGAAGGCGAAGGAAGAGATTGAGGAGCTTGTGAGGAAGAGAGTGGTAGCTAACCGACAGTCTGAGTACCCCCTTACCAAGAATCAGTTGCGAGCAGAAATAAGAGCAATGATGGCTAAACGGTATGTACCCATTTACTGGGGATATGTAGATATTTAGTGGATATGCTAGGCACGTGCCCACCCTCTATATTTTTTTTTCTCGCGACCTCTAGCTCTCCGAGTCGGAAACATTCGACGGTCGACCTTCTTGGGGATGCTATTGTAATATTATATATGTAGCTATTTAGCAGAAACATTATGTAGATATCCAATGTTGTAGCGTGGGCCATGTAAAAGTGTTCTACCATAGATTGGAGCAATAAGTTATTGCCAATCCTAATCCCTAATAACCCCCATCCTGTGTTTCAGGAAGGACCTGTTAAACGGCTCCTACACGGCCATCCAATCAAGTCTCCGGAACCAGAAGAGCCTCTTTGTAGATGAAATTAACACTGTGACAGAACAATTTGAAAAGGAGGAGAAGGAAGAGAAAGAGAACCCCACCACTACCACTACCAGTGAACCCACGGGTGATGATGGTCCCCCAGGGGTGGGTGACCCAGTAGAGCTACCACCTCCCCCACCTCCTCCCCCTCCTGCTACTATCCCAGCTACTGCTGTAGTACCACCTCCCGTTACCCACCATCTCCCACCCCCAGTGATGCAGGATCCCCACCATCCAACAGTGATCGACACGGCCCTTCTCCACCAGACGGACTACCACACCGAGATGTTCAGTGCCGCTCCTCCACCCACCATGAGCATCAGTAACTTATTGGCATCCGTTCAGTCATCAGACTTCAGAACACCTGTTACTGCTGCTGGTACCACCACCCCTGGTACTCCTGAATACCCAGAGTCAGTTGTGTCAGGACCTCCTCCCCTACTGGATCTGCCAGCAGGGTATGATAAACCATCGTCCTCCTCTCGGGATGGGTACCGCTACGACAAGGAAGGGAGTTATAGGAGTAAGAGCAAGGATCCCTATACATCAGACTACAAACGGTCATCCTCGAAACCTCGTTCCAGCCGATACGAGGAGGAATACCGCTCTTCTTCATCCTCCCGTCGTCGCAGCCCCAGCCCCTCCCGATCATACAGCAGTTCCAAGGAGTATGATAAGTATGGGAAGAGTGTGAAGGACCTATTCAAGACACCCGATTATTACAGTAGCAGCAGACGGAGTGGATCAGGTCACCCCGGATCTAGTTCTTCTTCGTCTCGGTCAGAGAGAAGGAGGAGGGAGGAGGAATGGTATAAGAAGCATGATCCCTATGCCATGCTCACTAAATATGGTATACCCTACACGGGGAGTAGTTCAACTCACAGGTACCCAGACCACCTAACATCTTCCTCCTCTTCAAGATCTCGAGAGGATCCGTATTATTACGACAGGAAGAGGTATGAAGAGTACTATAAATCGGAGCGATCCAGTAGCAGCAGCAGTAGGAGTAAAGACCATTACTACAGTTCACATAGGGGGAGTAGTAGAGAGTACTATGAGAAGTCAAGTAGTAGTCATCACCATTCCGAGAGGTCTGAGGACAAGTACAAAGACCGGAGCTACCGGGGAGAGGAGGGGAAGTACTATAGTAGGGGAGGAGGGAGGGGAGGGGAGGAGATAGAGGGTTACCCTCCCGGTGACTACCCTCCAACGCTTCCCCCACCTGGGGGCAGTAGCAGCAGGGAGGGCAGTTACCCACCAAGAGAAGAGAGGTACCCAAGTTATCCTCCTAGTAGTGGTGGTGGTGATAGACACTCATCTCCAGCTCCAGACGACACTGCATCGAGACATTCCAGTGTTGAACCATCCCCAAAAACAGATCCCCCGGCCGGGGCTTCTTCCCCTGCTGTCGATGCCCCTCCTCTAGCCGATAATGGTGATGGAGATGATCAGTCCTCACCAGAGTCAACCGTTAGGGAGAGTGCGATGGATAGAATGGAACAGGCGATAGCAAACATTCCCAGAACACCCGAAGAATCTCCACCACCTGAACCAGCTCCTACTCCTCCAGTAGTGACTGCTGTTGTTCCAAGTCCGTCTCCTAAATTTGAAATGAAATCACCACCACCCCCACAGCCGGCACCCTCACCCTTTCTTGGATGTTTGGGGTCCATAGCCGATGAGTTTGAGATAGGTATGCAGGAGCCACAGATTTATGATCCAAAGCGAAAGGCGATCATCGATTCAATTTTGCCAAAACCAAAGTATTGTGATATTTTAAAGGAGACTTTCGTTGACCAAAAACAAGAGCCAGAAGAAACGAGGACACCACCTGAAGATGTCCCTAAGACACCACCGACCGTCCTTCAGGTCCAGGCTCCCAGAACGCCCCAAGAGCCACCCCAGACGCCACCAGGAGTTCCACAAACACCCCCAGGAGCTCCACAGACACCACCAGGAGTTCCACAGACACCCCCAAGAGCTCCACAGACACCCCCTGGGGAGCTGGTTACCCCACCTGAGGCACCCAGAACACCAAGCGAACCTGCCCCGGGTATCCCTTCTGAAGCCCCTGTTATACTGCCCACAAACAGTCAGGAATTCCCGACACTGGAAGGGGACTCTTACCCCACTACAATCGTATCTCCCCCTTCATTCCCTATCGAATCTGAGAGCAGCAAACCTCCTCCCCTGATAAGCGACATGCCCAAACCTACCCCTGCCACTCCCATAGTCCTCACCACGAAGAGAATGCGTGTAAAACCCAGCTTGGGGATAAACGAGTCTTCGGATGAAGAAGAGGGGGAGATCCTCTCCGATTCAGAGCATCCCAAACACAAACCTGCCATTTCCCCCATCAAGGAGGAGCCTGGTGGTGGAGATCTGATAGAGAAGGAGCCTGCGACTGGTGTGTTGCTGGTAGGTCAAGAGGATCACACTGGTGAGGCAGATCAGGTGGGAGGAGGGCTGGAAGATCATGAAGGTCAGGCAGGAGGAATAAAACAGGAGGATCCAGTCACCGTTGCAGCAGCCCCTCCTGATCCGGGTAGCTTCCCCATTCGTAGCAAAAGGGATCTCTTCAAGGCACGGTTCTTCCAACCAGACCTAAAGATTGACTTTGCCAAACCGGAGGAAGATGCTGCACAACCCGAATTAGCGGGAGGAGAGAGCGAGAAACAGGTTGTTAACCCGGAGAAGTACTCCCGAACTAAACGGTTCAAGGATGTTCTTCAAGCACACGCTGCCATTATGCAGGACGAACCTCAAGAGGGAGGATCAGACACCACTGCCAAGGATCTGGAACCCGTTGCAGCAGCTGATCCAGCAACTGCCGGTATATCACTGGTTGGTAAACGGAAGAGGCTATTGAATGATTACATAGCATCCCTGGAGTCCAACCCTGAACCTGCCACCAAGATACCTAAACAAGAGGGAGATGATCAGGGAGGAGAGGGGGAGAGCATTCCCTCTAAAGAACACCTGC
The DNA here is from genome assembly GCA_000695325.1 of Pleurobrachia bachei. Lineage (NCBI taxonomy): Eukaryota > Metazoa > Ctenophora > Tentaculata > Cydippida > Pleurobrachiidae > Pleurobrachia > Pleurobrachia bachei. Next base: position 11,255 of record AVPN01000883.1, read on the forward strand.
CCAAACTGAGGATAAAGCCTGTTAGTGGGGGGATGTACACCTCTGAAGCACTCACTGGCCCTCCCCCTCTTCACAAGGGATCTATAACACCCGACGGAGTCCCAAAGTGTGTGATCAAGCTGCCGTCTAGTGGTGGAAAGGGCAAGGGGCGGTCTTCTCGTAGGGCTCTAAGATCACGAGAAGCGTCCACTGATTCCAGTAAATCTGAAACTCCTGTTGGGGAGGGAGGTAAATCTAGGTCCACCAGGTCACGAAAAGGCCGGAAACCACCGGTAAAGAGTTATGTTGAGCCTGAGGATGACCCGGATGATAAGGGTGGGTCCGATAATTCTTTTGAGGAATCGGATGGAAAGTCGAGGAAATCGGGCCGGACTAGAAAGTCAACTAAGAGATTAAACTTGTGATTTGATATTAATTGCACAAAATATTATTAAGGGGCTGGTTAATTACGTGTGCCAGAGAATATTACTGTTTCTGAACTTGATGTATCTGTAATTTGATTACAATTCTCTATTTTTAACCAAAATGTACCCCCGTGTTTTGATGGATTATTACCCGACCTAAATATCCTTAAATTTCCCTAAACAATCTTACATTCCCCACTAAATTGTCTCCATGTTACTAAGTATTGTATGTTGAATCCATATCTCTTCCCCCTTGTAGGGCTAGGAGGGGTATCATCATGAGGAAGAAGTTGGAAGGGTACGATTTCTACAGGGAGACCCTTGGATCCCCTGTCAATATCGTAGCGCCAATGGTTGATATGAGTGAGCTAGCCTGGCGGGATCTATCCCGGCATTACGGGGCGGATCTCTGCTATACCCCTATGTTTCACTCCGCCCACTTTGCAACCTCGGCCAACTACCGGGCTGAAAACTTCACAACCAATGCCGGGGACAGGCCCCTGATTGTCCAGTTCTGTGCCAATGACCCTGAAATGATTCTAAAAGCGGCCAAGTTGGTTGAGGATCAATGTGATGCGGTTGATTTGAATCTGGGGTGCCCTCAAGGTATCGCCAAGAGGGGCCATTATGGGGCTTTCCTGCAGGACGACTGGGAACTTATCGAGAGGATTGTATCGCTCCTTCATAAAGAATTAGCGGTCCCAGTGACTGTTAAAATCAGGGTGTTCGATGACGTAGAACGGACGGTGCGGTATGCCAAGATGATTGAACGGGCTGGGTGCCAACTTTTGACGGTGCACGGCCGGACGAGAGAGATGAAGGGACCACATACGGGGATAGCAGACTGGGATAAAATCAAAGCTATCCGAGAAGCGATCAAAATTCCTATGTTTGCGAATGGGAACATTTTGTACAGTGAGGATATTCAGCGGTGTATAAAACATACTGGGGTAGATGGGGTCATGACTGCAGAGACAAATCTCTTTAATCCAGCCCTTTTTACAGGTAGGTGCAGCAGGCAGGATTGTTTTAGTGCACCGTATCTTTCTCTCTATCACTCTCTCTCTCTCTCTCTCTCTCCTTCTCTGCGTCTCTCTCTCTCTCTCTCTCTCTCTCTCTCTCTCTCTCTCTCCCTCTTTCAGGTCTTCATCCGCCGACGTGGGAAGTTGTTGATAGATATCTGGAAATAGCACTGAAGTACAAAACTGGATTTATCTACGTCAAGGGACACGTCTTCAAAATATACAACCTTTCATTTCAGGTATTGTTTCAGTATTGTAGAGGGTACATTACCAGTAAAGTATGTCCATTGCACATACACAGAGTATCAGCTGTGTATGTGTACATTGTTCTTTCACAGTGTGTGAGGTGCAATGTACCGGAGGAGCTGAAAAATGATATTATATCAGTATCATATTCAGTTGATATAAAAGCACTTTGTCTGTGTGTATTCTCCTTGTGCAGTCATACAGTGACTCTGGGAGGTTATCTATCGATACCTTCCCTCCAATTTAATATAACCCCTTATATACACCCCTAAATATCCTCCCCTCTTCCACACAGGTTCGGACGGATCTCCGGGACATTCTAGCCTCTGTCAAGTCAGTTGAGGACATAGTAGCCGCCCAGCAGAAGATCAAGGCAGGACTGATGTCTGACAGCGAGGCGGTTGATCCCGTACTGCGTGTCCAGGAAGTTACCACGTGTGACAACTTCAAATCCCTACCCTACTGGATATGCCAACCGTACTTCAGGTCCACCCGGCTAGAGGCTCTATCCAGTGACACTGTAGCCCGGGAAACTGAGCTACAACAGCAACGAGCCTTGGAACGAAAACAACGAAAGGAGGCGAAACGACAACGGAAAGCAGATGCTGCAGCAAGGTGTGTTACTAACCCTGCAAAGAGGAGAAAGTACCCAAACTGCGGGACATGTAGTCGGAACCCGGCCAGTGCCAAATGTATCCATCAGTTGTGTAAACCGTGCTGTCTGCCTGTAACTGTGGAACAAAAGGGACGGTGTGAGCACCATGGTGTGTTCACTGACAATGAGAGGTGGGTTGCAAGGCATCTCAGGACAGAAACTGCAGAGAGTGCGGAGAGTTAGTAGTGTTGGAAAGTATAGTGTTTTACCTTTTTCATTCATTTGGGCTTAATTGATCTTTAGTAATCTCCATCCGGTATATAATAACTAAAACTCAGTGACTCAGTTTATTTATTCTTTCAACTTTCAACCCTTCCAGACTTTGTGTTTTCCTAATTATTCAATAGATTCCCAGCTCTGATTCTTTTCAACCCTAACTGTAGTTAGCCATGACTGACAGAGAAGTGAGAGTGGGAGGTAAGAACTATGATCTGATCAGAAACACCGCTAAACGGTACGATGAGGGCAAAGAAAAGCCAGTTGTGGGTGCTAACAGTACAACTGATAAACACAGGAGGAAAGTGGAGAAGTTAATGAGTAGGATGGATAAACCTATTAACATTCCCGAGGCGGTACGTAATTTGGGTTATAGTGCAAGATTATACGTATATAATTTGGGCTATCTTGCACTACTAGTTGTCTAATATATATTTGATCTATAGTGTCGGCTTTGTTACAGCACAATGCCAAACACAGAACTAATAAAATATGTTATTAGTCTCCAGAGTTATATGATCAGACTGATCTTTTGTTGTGTTGTTGAATAGCGAATAGATAGACGTAGTCTGAGCATCTTATAAATCCTAAGATGTATGTAATTGTGTTGTTAGGAGTTGAGAGAGAATAAATTATGATATGACGGTAGTATAGAGACTAAGAGACAACAATAAATTAAGCAGGGAGAGGGATAGAGAAGTGCGCGTAAACATCAGCGTGTACAAGCAACATCTATGCATAAAGATGTTTTCTCCCCCTCTGAAAATCCCAATACTACCCCCCCCCCCTGTTTTACTAACCCCAATCTCATTCCTCCCTCTCAGCCGAAAGAGTGGACCCCAGCCCAACCGCGGGAGTTTGTACGGAACGTAATGGGAAGTAGTGCGGGAGCAGGATCTGGCGAGTTCCACGTTTACAGGTTAGAAGGAGGGAGAGGGGGCTAGGAAGAGAGAGGAGAGAGGGATGGTTAAAGAGTGTGTGCGTGGTATATCTTCTCGTATTATTTATCCCCGTTCTAACACACACATCTCCTGCAGGGCTATCCACCTCTAACACACACATCTCCTGCAGGGCTATCCCCCTCTAACACATCTCCCCACCAGGGCTATCCCCCTCTAACACACACATCTCCCCACCAGGGCTATCCGAAAGAGGACGATGCAGAGGGAGGCATGGATGGACAAGCAGAAGAAGATCTCAGACGAACAGGCTGCATTTGAGGAACGTGTCAGAGAGAACAAGGAGAAGGAGGAGGCACGAACAGCCAAGAAGAGGGCGAAGAGACAACGGAAAAAGGCAAATAAAAAGAAACCAAAACTAGAAGAAGAAGAGGAGGAAGAGGAAGAAGAGGAAGAAGAAGGGGTCAAAGAGGAGGAAATGAAAGAAGAGGTGAAGGAAGAATCTGGGGAACTTCAGGAAAATGGTGGGAGTTCAGAGGGGATAGACTGTCAACCAGAGGACGTTAAAGAAGAATGTAAAACATTAGAACTGAAAGAAGGGGACAGTGACTCAGGTACACCATCAGAAACAGGCCAGGAGGGGAATTGAACGCGTAGGGCGCCGTGACCTATTTGTTATGAAAGTAAAGCTTGCGCGCGCGCCTTCTTGATACTGCTAAAAGTGCTTCAGTGTGGTTCAGAGAAGTTGGCTTGACGGGTGACCGGGTTTAGCTTGAAGTGGTTAGTGGCTTAACCACAGTTTAGGATTAGAATCTGGATGTTGAGTGTCTCTGTAAGTCAAAAATCTAGATCTCAGTTCGAGTTTTCGACAGTAGTTCAGTCCTAACCCCAGTACAAAAGATTTTGACGTGTATCTTTGTAACAATTTATAAATTCAGTGCAGTTTACCCCAACTTAAATATGCTGCTGTTATGATCGGAATAATAATTTCCACCACGACTACCAAATTAAACTCACCTCTCAGAACAATCCATTATCTCTTAAAAGTTCCCCAGAAATTAGAAACTAGCAAGCCATTCCAGAATTTTATGTACATCTTAGTATGTACGGAGTGCAGTACACTAAGTTTTGTAGTACACAAACTAGACGTAGTTTTAAACAATGTAGATATGTGTGTATTTGTGAGGTATATGAAAGCAGTACAAAATATAAGGATCTCAATTTCTCCGGCTCTTTCTCACACACTCCTTCACAGATTGTCATGAATTATCCGTCTTAAACACATCAGTCCTTAACCCGCAATATCTAACTAGTTATACCACGTGTAAGTCATATAACTGACGTTCCTATGCTATTGTATCTCTGAATTGTCTCAATGTGTCCTAACTCTAACTAGATATCAGTATATCTAGATCGTCTTCATGTCCCTTTGACTTGTTCCAAGCAAAGTCCCACAGCCACATCAACACATTAAACACAATGTAGGAGAGAAGTAGAAGGAATATAACCCCTATCACGATGAATACCCGTTCCACCACGCTGCAGTTCGTGGTTACAAAGATGGCCCTCTGAGAAGGGGTCAAACAGCGGGATCCCTCAACTAGAATGTACTCAGTGCCATTACATGTGAAACTACTGTTATGCTTCTTCAGCTCGACTTTCTCATCCACAGACGTCCAGAGAAACTGAAAATCGTCATTGCTGTAGTACTGGCTGAACTGGGATTCCTTGTGTTTCGCGTTGTCACTCATGTGGTCCAGTAGTTCCGGGAAATTCTCGTTCGTTTCGGTAGATCCTACAAATGAGGCCATGGTGGTGTCGACACTTGTTGGCTCAAAGGCCCCATCACGGTTTGTCCAACCCAGTCCAATGTGGGAGCCAGCTGTAAGGTGGGACACATTGGTTTGGTGTTGGCAGAAGTAGGCATCCTTGCTGTTGGCAATCACCCTTCCCTTCAGGTCTGTCAGAACGCTAGTAGGATCTGTCACCCTCCTCACCACTGTTACATCAATAAATGGGATGTATGGGTCCGTGGGATCCCACCTCCCATCTGCCTTGGAGGTACACCTCAAACTGACTGAATCAGCCGCCTCCTCCCACGAAACAGTCTTACAACAGTTGTGTTGGACGTGCCTCAACTCGCATACCTCACACCCCAGTGCTGTCTTGTTCCCGTCCCGGAGCTGAAAGAACGTCTCCGCAAAGTAGGAGACACAGTGAACAACTGCTGTTTCATTCACCTCAACCGGGATCACGTATACTGCAGCGGGTATTCTGTTTGACGCCCGGGAGATGGCTGTCAAGACCGCGGTCAGGATAACTAGAGATTTTGCCATATCAGGGAACAGAGATGTTTCAACTATTATAATGAGATGTGGGGGGAGGTTCACACTGCAGCACAATCCAGTGTGATGCAATCGAGCAATTCACAATAGTAAGGGGATTTTAGTAAAAAAAGGGCCAAGTTTTCAGCAAAATTTTTAACAAGCTAATTTCTTCACCAATAGGTCCGGATAGGTGCCTAGTATGACCAAAAAAAAGTACACGATGATCGGAAGTGCGCACGCGCGCTGAGCGCGCAATAAGTAAACACATGTAAATAGCCTGGCCCGAAAACCCAAAAACCATCTTAGGAGACGAGTAGAGAAAAAATCAAGGGTACTAGATTGTGTAGCGTCCTCGCATTAGTGGGGGTAGGTGCCGGAATTAAGTCTCTATCTCATCTGGTTAATTAGATAATTAGAAATTGTCTTCTGGCGTACAAGATTGTGCGAAGCACTGCACCCAAGTATCTGATGGAGCTGGTCCCGCGTGATGACAATCCTGAACTTGTAAAGTCTACCCGTTCTACCTCTGTTCCGGATTTCTTCAGGTTGAAATATCCGAAGCTCTCGAGTGTAAATGCGAATTCTAAGCTAAGAAGGAGGAGGATCTCTGTATTCCTGCCATAGTAGCCGCCCAGCAGAAGATCAAGGCAGGACTGATGTCTGACAGCGAGGCGGTTGATCCCGTACTGCGTGTCCAGGAAGTTACCACGTGTGACAACTTCAAATCCCTACCCTACTGGATATGCCAACCGTACTTCAGGTCCACCCGGCTAGAGGCTCTATCCAGTGACACTGTAGCCCGGGAAACTGAGCTACAACAGCAACGAGCCTTGGAACGAAAACAACGAAAGGAGGCGAAACGACAACGGAAAGCAGATGCTGCAGCAAGGTGTGTTACTAACCCTGCAAAGAGGAGAAAGTACCCAAACTGTGGGACGTGTAGTCGCAACCCGGCAAGTGCTAAATGTATCCATCAGTTGTGTAAACCGTGCTGTCTGCCTGTAACTGTGGAACAGAAGGGACGGTGTGAGCACCATGGTGTGTTCACTGACAATGAGAGGTGGATAGCGCGGCATCTCAGGACAGAAACTGCAGAGAGTGCGGAGAGTTAGTAGTGTTGGAAAGTATAGTGTTTTACCTTTTTCATTCAATTGGGCTTAATTTATCTTTAGTAATCTCCATCCGGTATATAACTAAAACTCAGTGACTCAGTTTATTTATTCTTTCAACTTTCAACCCTTCCACTTTGTGTTTTCCTAATCATTCACTATATTGCCTGATTCTTATCACCCCACACCCTGTAGTTAGCCATGACAGACAGAGAGGTTAGAGTGGGAGGTAAGAACTATGATCTGATCCGGAACACTGCTAAACGTTACGATGAGGGCAAGGAGAAACCAATTGTGGGTGCTAACAGTACAACTGATAAACACAGGAGGAAAGTGGAGAAGTTAATGAGTAGGATGGATAAACCTATTAATATTCCCGAGGCGGTACGTAATTCTAATTTGGGCTATCTTGCTCTACTAACTCTATCAAATAATCTAATATAATATTTGATCAATATTTGATCCATGGTGCCTGCTTTGTTACAACATAATGCCAAACACAGAACTTATAAAATATGTTATTAGTCTCCAGAGTTATATGATCAGGTGATCTTTTGTTCTATTGTGTTGAATAGCACCGAGACGTAGTCTGAGCATCTTATAAATCCTAAGATGTATGTAATTGTGTTGTTAGGATTCGAGAGAGAATAAATTATGATATGACGGTAGAGGCTTAGAGACAACAAGAAATAAAGCAGGGAGAGAGATATATAGAGAAAGATGGGGCGAGCGAGTGTGTGTGAGAGAGAGAGGGGTGCTGGAAGGCACGTAAACAACAGTCTAGTGTGTACACCATCTATGCATAAAGATGTTTTCTCCCCCTCTGAAAATCTCAATACTAGCCCCAATGTTTTACTTATCATTCCGCCCTCAGCCGAAAGAGTGGACCCCAGCCCAACCGCGGGAGTTTGTTAGGAACGTGATGGGGAGTAGTGCGGGAGCAGGATCGGGGGAGTTTCACGTTTACAGGTTAGAGAGAGGGATGGGTGAGAGAGATGAGAAGAGAGGGGAGATAGTGTGTATCTTTCCTTGGTATTATACCCCCTCTAACACCTACATCCTCCCACCAGGGCTATCCGAAAGAGGACGATGCAGAGGGAGGCGTGGATGGACAAGCAGAAGAAGATATCAGACGAACAGGCTGCATTTGAGGAACGTGTCAGGGAAAATAAGGAGAAAGGAGAGGCACGTACAGCCAAGAAGAGAGCAAAGAGACAGAGGAAAAAGGCAAATAAAAAGAAACCAAAACTAGAAGAAGATGAAGAGGAGGAGGAAGAGGAAGAAGAGGTGAAAGAGGAGGAAATGAAAGAAGAGGTGAAGGAAGAATCTGGGGTACCTCAGGAAAATGGTGGGAGTTCAGAGGTGATAGACTGTCAACCAGAGGAGGTTAAAGAAGAGTGTAAAACATTAGAACAGAAAGAAGGGGACAGTGACTCAGGTACACCATCAACTGCAGGCCAGGAGGGGAATTGAACGCGTAGGGCGCCGTGACCTATTTGTTATGAAAGTAAAGCTAGCGCGCGCGGCTTCTTGATACTGAGCTAAAAGTGCTTCAGTGTGGTTCAGTTGGCCTGGCTTTAGGGGTGGCCGGGTTTCGCTTGAAGTGGTTAGTGGCTTAACCACAGTTTAGAATCTGGATGTTCAGTGTGTCTGTAAGTCAAAAATCTAGAACCCAATCCGAGTTTTTGACGGTAGTTCAGTCCTAACCCGAGTACAAACGATTTTGACGTGTATCTTTGTACCAATTTATAAATTCATTGCAGTTTACCCCCACTTAAATATTTTTCTATTATAATCGGAATAATAATTTCCACCATTTTCTACCATATTAAACTCACCTCTCAGAACAATTCATTATCTCTAAAAGTTCCCTAGAAGCCCTAGAAATTAGAAAATAGCAAACCATCCCAGAATTTGATTTGTAGCTCACTCTCAGTACTGACCAAGCTCAGTACACTGAGTGCAGTGTACTCAGTTTTGTAATCCACAGTAGTACACAAACTAGACGTAATTTTAAACAATGTAGATATATGTGTGTGTATTTGTGAGGTATAAGAAAGCAGTACAAAATATAAGGATCTCAATTTCTCCGGCTCTTTCTCACACACGCCTTCCTTCACAGATTGTCATGAATTATCCGTCTCAAACAAATCAGTCCTTAACCCGCAATATCTATCTAGTTATACCACGTCATAACTGACACGTCTAGTTCCTATTATATCTCTGAATTGTCTCAATGTGTCCTATCCTAACTAGATATCAGTATATCCAGATCGTCTTCATGTCCCTTTGACTTGTTCCACGCAAAGTCCCACAGCCACATCAACACATTAAACACAATGTAGGAAAGGAGTAGAAGGAATATAACTCCTATCACGATGAAAACACGTTCCACCACACTGCAGTTCGTGGTTACAAAGATGGCCCTCTGAGAAGGGGTCAAACAGCGGGATCCCTCAACTAGAATGTACTCAGTGCCATTACATGTGAAACTACTGTTATGCTTCTTCAGCTCGACTTTCTCATCCACAGACGTCCAGAGAAACTGAAAATCGTCATTGCTGTAGTACTGGCTGAACTGGGATTCCTTGTGTTTCGCGTTGTCACTCATGTGATCCAGTAGTTCGGGGAAATTCTCGTTCGTCTCGGTAGATCCGACAAACGAGGCCATGGTGGTGTCGACACTTGTTGGCTCAAAGGCCCCATCACGGTTTGTCCAACCCAGTCCAATGTGGGAGCCAGCTGTAAGGTGGGACACATTGGTTTGGTGTTGGCAGAAGTAGGCATCCTTGCTGTTGGCAATCACCCTTCCCTTTAGATCGGTCAGCACGCTAGTGGGGTCTGTCACCCTCCTGACCACTGTTACATCTATAAAGGGGATGTAAGGGTCCGTGGGATCCCATCTCCCATCTGCCTTGGAGGTGCACCTCAAACTGACTGAATCAGCCGCCTCCTCCCACGAAACAGTCTTACAACAGTTGTGTTGGACGTGCCTCAACTCGCATACCTCACACCCCAGTGCTGTCTTGTTCCCGTCCCGGAGCTGAAAGAACGTCTCCGCAAAGTAGGAGACACAGTGCACAACTGCTGTTTCATTCACCTCAACCGGGATCACGTAGACTGCTGCGGGTATTCTGTTTGATGCACGGGAGATAGATGCTAGGACCGCGGTCAGGATAACTAGAGATGTAGAAGCCATATTCAGGGAACAGAGATGTTTCAACTATAATAATGAGATGTGGGGGGAGGTTCACACTGCAGCACAATCCAGTGTGATGCAATCGAGCAATTCACAATAGCGATACATTCATAACCTGCAATATAGGAGGGAGGAGTTGTTTGGGAGTGAAAATAGGGAAATAGGAAAACAATAAAAGAAAATAGAGTCCATTCTAATATTACAACAAAGGCAATTCATTTGATACAAGTTTCAAACTTCACATTTTCAAATTAAAATAACTCACAAAATATAGCTCTCTATCTCGTTCTCTCTATCTTTCTCAGATCTCCTTCTTTCTACGACATTCATGGCCGGCGGGCTCGCTATCTATCTCTACAGCTATATTACAGTTCTATGGATAAAGAGAGAGAAAGATCATAATTCCAACATGTAAATGTCCTGGTACTGAAGGCACTGATCTCTCATGAGCTTTGTCAATCAAGTAATGAGAGAGAGGGAGGGAGATAGAGAGAGAGAGAGAGAGAGAGAGAGAGAGAGAGAGA
>AVPN01000883.1:22891-33216 GCA_000695325.1 Pleurobrachia bachei
CTCTCTCTCTCTCTCTCTCTCTCTCTCTCTCTCTCGCTCTATCTCTCTCTTTCTCTCTCTCTATCCTTTGTTTACAATAAAATATAGCTGCATTCAAGACCGACCTTCCAAAATTCGAACTACATTATATACAAAATGCACGTGGAAACAAGTAAATTGGTCCTCGGGGACCAAATTACTTGTTTCAAGGACCCTCGACTCCCTGACGTGACTATTTCCTAGAAACGGACGAATCGTAGTTCATGGAATAGCCTAGCTTGTATGGGGTTTGAATATGATATGTAACAATGCAAGCGCCCGGGCCCATAATATATGCACTAATGGTGCAGCACTATTGTCTCCATCCATATCTCTATCTCCCTCTCTCCAAACAGATATCTCCCTCCCTCCCTCGAGGGAGGGAGGGAGGGAGGGAGAACCCTCCCAAACAGACAGCCAAACATTGAATAGTATTATAATGCATAGATATTATGGGCGAACACACTGTTACTGGTAAGGGCATCACACTCTACTTATAAACAAACACGTTTGCTCTCCAGTGAGTTACTCTCCATATCTCTCTCTCTCTCCCGTTCTACGATCTCTATTGCCCCTATGATCTCGAATTCTCCCTCTATAATACACAAGATGATAACTCGACAAAGAATATGATCATGACTGTACACATGGTCACAGCTCATGTGTAATGGCATATCATATGATAGTATAATTATGATATGTATAGCACAATACATGGTATTAGACTTAGGGCACACAATGCTACACTAGTACTCAAGATTATAGCTCGCACAGCTTCAAAATTACACACTTCTTCCCAGACACACGCACGTTTTTGTGTGACATTAGATAGAGATAGAGAGAGTGTGAGGAGAGAGTAAGTGAGAGAGAGTGAGATTAAGCATAGTACTAGATTATTGATCATGGAGCATACACTATAATAGCCAGCAGGGGAGGGTTAATTTATTTACCGATATAAGCATCATGGATGAATATTGACTATGCTGTAATTTTCTGAATAATGAATTTACTCATACATGAGACATGAGTCATATAATATAGTATCGTTATAGAATAATTATCTGATTCGTTATCAAATTAAACTGCATATATAATAGTTTAATTAAAGATAACTAATCAGATAATTGTTCTATAACGATAGATCTACCACCCCACTGTGAACTAAGAAGATATCTAGAACTACTGTTATTTTCCGAACTCCGTGACTCGTAATACTACGCATGAAGCTATACTGCTGATAATTAACTTAAGTTAATTGGCCTCATTATTAGGTAATCCCTGGGAATTTGATTCCATTGTCTAAATGATTCATTCAGTTAATCACCACACAAATACAATTTATATCTTTCTCTGATCTTTCTATCTCTCTTCCTTCTATACTTCATTCACTGATCTCAGATCTATTACGTAGGCAGTTCATCAAATTGTATCCGTGCGGTTAGAAAAAAATTGTAATCCCTCAATTATCAGGGGAAACTGCAGTCGGCAGACCCTGACCCTCTCCCTCAAGCTACTAGGCTCGTGGTCCTATAATACGAGTATACAAATGTAAATAGTATAGGGCCGATACTGCATAAATTCACCCTGAGCCAGTGTTATTTACTGCTATCAATAACCATGAGTAAGGCGTCCCAATTTTACAAGATATAGCTACCCGATGTAAATTTACATAGATCGCTGTCTAGTTTGCTTCAAACAGACTTAATGGAGGTATAGAGCAGGCTAGACAACTCTGCAGAAAATCACAAGAGTATTGCGACAGTAAATGAATGATTAAACTGAGAAAACCTGCTATCCACAAACTTAGCACACAAATTATGCAACAGGAAATGCCTCGAGAAGCATTTCTGCTGCAAAACTAGGGTGCATTTTACCTATGTGAAATTGTGCACTAACTCGCTCTAGGATGTTACACAGCAGGGGTGAATTGGTGCCGCAGCCACCTCTCACTCAGCCCGCTTCGCGGGCTTCGTTTTCGCGCGCTACGCGCGCGAGTTGTAAGGGTGACTGCGTCACCAAAGGGGTGAATGAAACATGCTAGTTCTCTCTCACACACTGAACAATGAATAGGACTGGCACATGATTGTCTGAGAATTATAGAGAATTCTTTGAGTCGCTTGACACTGTGTATGAACAATTCAAAGAATTGTAGTACACTATCGTAGCATAATATGGTAGCATAATATCGTAGTACAATATCGTGGCAATGGCATAGATCATAGCAAGGAACAAATAACACATAGAGCAGTTTAAAGTATATAATGTACTTGATTCAAAATCAAATGGAATGTTTTACCCAGTCACACAAAGAACACAAGCAGCTATCTTGTAGGCTTGTATCTTGTAGTGAGAGAGAGAGAGAGAGAGAGAGATAGAGAGAGAGAGAAATCTCGTTCATGTAACAAGGTTTGGGCAGGGAGAGAGAGAGATGAAGGTTTGAGAGAGGTGTTTGCTGATGGAAGAGAAAGAGAGGAGAGAGAGAAAGGGAGAAAGGGAGAGAGAGAGTTGACGTGTATAACTGTAAGTGGATAAACCCACTGTGTTCCCTCGTGGGCTGGTGTTGACAGTTATTTTTCTCTCCCTAACTCCCTCCCCTTTCTCTCCCTAACTCTCTCTCTCTCTCTCACCCGATCTCTCTACCCCAATCTCCCTCTACTCTCTCTCTCACCGGGTATCTCGTGTAAAAGCTACCATACTGCTAACTACTCAGCTATACTCAAGGCAAGGGCTTTGTCGAAAGGGATATGTTTGTTCTCTGTACAATTTTACATGTAACTCCCTCAACTAGGCCAAGCTGCACACGTCATATGTTCCCTAATTTTAGTTAGGCTCGGTCACACAGTGTGAAATGAGGCAATACTAGGCAATACTAGCTCTAATTTATAAAACTAGCTGCAGTACAGCAGAAGACTAAAGTAGACAGTCTAATACTCTACTAAAGATCAACGTGCCTCGTGCATATAATGGGTCTTCCCTACTACTGCTGTAGTGTACCCAATTTAAACCATGCATGATCCATGCACGATAATCTCCCCCGTGCCAGAGCTGTAATTACATTCCAATAACGTTACAATAAAAAGCAAAGACACACACGTAATCCTATAATAATCTCATTACACCTGTCAAGACACAGAGAGAAAGAGAGAGAGAGAGATATAGAAAGTAGATAGACACAGAGAGAATCTACGGAATTTTCGACTATTGGCATTATAGTTGGAGAGTAGCCATGCCTATTTCTACTTTTAACCTAGCCAGGGGTTAAAAGTAGAAATAGGCACAAGATCAACGAACTAAGGATGGAATTAATTGATAGGACCGTACGGATCAGGGACTGCAGGGCAAGTAAAGGGAGGGTGAGTTTTGTAAAAGAAGCCATTAGGATTTTCATGCCGGCTTGTTTTGCTATTAGCATCCATAGGGGCTATTCTTCAAAGATTTCCTACCATTCTTACCCCACACAACCCAATACACAGGAATTATGGAGAGAGAGGGCAAGCGGGACAAAAGGCTGATGATTTGATACACGGCCTAAACAGCTACCCCCGGCCCATTTTGATTCTCCCTTTTTCTCTCTCATTCTCCCTTTCTCTAGATCTCTCTTTCCCTCATTCTCCCTTTCTCTAGTTCTCATTTTCACTCTTTCTTCCTTGATGTTCAATTAGTGTTCACTTGGACCTTGGTGGTCAATGAGTTTCGCTGTTCACAGAATTCAAAAAGTGTTCATAGAATTTAGACAATGAATCCTAGAATACAGCTGCGAGTCGGCATGGCGGGTGGGCTGAGAGAGATCATGGTAGCCAACAATTGAACCCATATTGGAAGGCATTGTATATTGTGAGAAATAGAATGAAACAAGGAACAATGGAACAATAATAAATACACACAAATGTTAAAATCACAGCGCTGGCAAGCGCGCCGGGGCTAATCCCAGGCCAAGAAACACAACTTCAGAATCTCTAACTAATTGACACCTCCTCCCTCGTTCCAGCTAGTTTCTGTAGCCCCTCCTGGTGGACGCTCATTGCAACTAGACCGAGTGAACAAACAGTAATACCAAGTCGCTCGTAGAACCCCTGTGTACCAGTTAGAGAGCTGAAGTGAAGTGTAGAAATACCACCAGAGACACACACCTGCAGTGCAGTAAAACTCGATATAATATACAAGTTTAGAGAGTCGATCATTGAGATCTTAACTCTAATCCGACAAGTTAGTATTCGACTCTCGACAAGTTGTCGAGAGTCATTACTAACTTCATATTGCAAATTTCATGTAAAACAACGAAACGAAACAACAGTTTAAAGTGAGAGTATACCTTGGCGAGGTGGCGTACCAGTGTTGACCCAATTGCTAGTCCCCTGAACTCAGGTTTAACATAAAGATCCTCCAGGTAGAGAGAGCGTCCTCTCCACCCGTAGCTGGGTGTGGTCACTGCTATCCCCAGAATACCTGCTGGGAACACGTGTTGGTGATCATAGACCATCTCTGCAGCCCTATTTAGCAATAGCATTCTCCCACTCCGATCCAATATTGTGTAGCCCCTAGGAAATCTTTTCCCAAACCCCCGTTACAATTGTATGCACACATACCTGTCCTACACACACCATGGTTGCACAGTACCTACCCGTGTTTTCGTCTCGTACCATGTAGACAGTAAAGGCGGGAGGGATAGAGCTTTGTGTAGGCCATCCATCCCTTATATACGTCCCCTTATCCACCGTCACTGTCTCACCGTTCTCTCTTGCAAATGCCTGAGTTATATGGTGTATTACTGTTTTGACTATAAGAGGTTCACTTTCGGATAGGTTGCCCTATGATAGATATGTGATGTCTGATCCGCGCCGGTGACCAAATCCCCCTTTTTATTCATAACTTCGTTCTCTAATCCACGAAACCCTTAACACTACTATACCCTAAACTAGCTCAGTATGTCTACCTGTAGGAGTTTGAAGATCTCTGGTGCATTGTCCCTTGTGGCAATGGTTACTGTCCAGTTTCTAGACATACTCCGTGTATACAGGTCAGTATCCAGCGCCAAGCTGAGATCAGAGAGAAGATTATGTTTAGTTTGGTGTGCAAGATCCTAGGTTATAGTACTTCATATAAAACTTCTTAGTTCATTGAAGAAGCCAAGCCATCTAAACAATTTTCTTCGACTATTTCAGACGATAAATTTGGGGCGTTGTATTTGAAGATGATAGCACTATGGTAACAGCAAGAAGATAACAACGAAGCATCAACATTCGATACTGTATCATCTTGTCGAGTAAGGGGTTCCCTAACCCCTACTCAAAAAGCACCATCCAAGCTAGGTAGGTGACGGGTCTATAATATTTATGGGATGACGGCCAGCTCCTCGCGACCAAAGTAGGGTAACATGGGTCAGCAGACACAGTACGATCATCATTATATACTGGGTAGTGTTAGACTTAGAGAAGGGCGCCAGTTTAATCACAATTATTTAGACACGTGACACGCAACACTGCCAGCTGTAGTAGAGAAGCACTATATATTTAGACTTGTGTGTCCCTTAAATGCACGTGCGATACACACTGAGAAACTCAGTGTACTTCAGAGCAGGAACCGAACGAATCAGGAAATACTGGTTCCTGATTGGCTGATAACAAGTCACGTGACCTAAATAACGAATTCTGATTGGTTGTTTACTTATGTCGGTCGGTTCCTGCCTCAGAGTCAGACCTCAATGAGGAATGAGCGATATAGAACGGCTGAATGAGTATAATTGTGCATTGAGGAACTATTTGTTGAGTAAGGGGTGGGAGGAACAAGGAACTATAGGTTCATTACAAATGTAATGGGTTCTGTGACAGGTAACAAGTACTAGCAGGAGCATGATATACCAAATAGTACGATCCTTGTAATGGGTAGTAAGTCATTGGCTCAATGCTCCCTCCCTCTCCCTCTCCCTCTCTTTAATAGGTGGTAAAGTAACTGCATTGCTAGTAATAATCATATTGTACCATCAGATATATCGATGACCTTTTGTCGGGGACTAGAGGGTAAAGATCCTCATCCTTCGCCAATTTAACTCTCTGGTCAATCATAGTCCACCAAAATGTCTGAGAGACGCCCAATCCTCTGTTCCCAATATACCTTTCTCCTTGGGTGAATCCCTGGTCTTTCTTCCTGATATATGTCTACATCATTGGGTGACGTTGTCAGGCAAATTTCCGGGAAATTCGCATAAAGAGGAAGCTGATGACTTGGTAAATGGCATCCGGAATTTCCAATGGCGCAAAAGACTGGGAAGCGGGAGAGAGAGGGGTAAAGGATAGATAGAGAGAAATCAAGAGAGAAGCATCACGCTCGGAAAAGACAGAAAAGGAAGGCGGTGGTTGTTTACTATTTTGGAATGGCGTTCCATGGCCATAGTTTGTTTGATATGCCCTGGACTCTTGGAATTGTTTTCAAGAGAACCAATGAGGAACGGACGTGGAAATTTTCTCTCTCTCTCTCTATCTCTCTCTCTCTCTATCTCTCTCTCTCTCTCTCTCTCTCTCTCTCTCTCTCTCTCTCTCTCTCCCCTCTGTCTACCATCCTGGTCTAATAATTCGTTTACCACTCTTTTCAAGGTAAATTGAAAGGCACACATGTGTATGAAACTACCGATACGTAGCTTGTCAACTCCCATCAACGCTTTACTGTGATTTCATAGAGAGGGCACAAAGAACATAGTTGGAGAGAGAAAGAGAGAGTCTTTGTCATGCATTGCCCCGTTTTTACTGCCTCTTGCGTCACACACGGAAATCTTCAGCCCCATGGGACCCACAATTTTATAACTTAATTCACCATTTCCCTGGCACCCTGACACGGAATTTTTATGTTGTTTACATGGCTTGTCTCGCGATTTCCTTCACCATGTCCTGTAATGTGAAAAAAAAACACAGGGCTCAGTTAGTAGCTTGGTTAGGTAAACGTTGGGAAATTTTCCTGGCATGTAGGAACAGTTCTAGGAAGACCTCTGTAAATCTTGCTAACCGTGGAATAGAACTGCAGTTACCGGAATTAATCCATGTTTTATCGGCGTTCATTTGTTTCTTTTTCTCTGCAATTTAGATTTGAGGTGTGTGTAGGCCACTTCCCAAAAACTATTCCATATGTCCCACTGTCAACTCCGTGTCGTCGACACCGCTGCAATATGTGTGTGTTTTGCCCTCAAATTGAGTTACCTTCTTTGCTTTTACTGGTGCTGAATACTTTGCTTCCCTGCAGCTCCTCTCTTGTGCCGTACCTCTCTCTTGTAGCCCCCTTTTGTCTTGCTTGAACCCCTCTTTTTATCCCTGATATCGGACCTTAGCTCGTCTGAAGCATTAACTAGAAAGAGCTAGATATGGAGGCCTTGCTAAAACGGAAAGGTAGGCGGGAGTGACCTGGCCGTGATGTCATGTGTATTGAGTGGTAAAGTGGAGGTGAAATCAATCTAGAATCCATCATGTTTCTAAGTAAAGCTGTTCTACCTCTGTTTTCCCTCAGGTGGTGGTGCAACTGCAGGAGGATGGGGAAAAGTAAAAACGAAATTAAACATCACAACTCCCCCTAAAAAACCGGAGAATGAGTTCGCGTAAGTTTTAAAAAGTCATAATTAGTCGACTAAATTATTATTAAGATCTTGATCTTACTCAGCCCTCACGAAGATTTCAATGCCACTAAAAACTAAATCAGGTGAAGCAGTATCTAACCTCTAATCTACAGGAAGCTGGCACTAAGAATGATGAAATCAAAGAGTGAGGCTGAGGTGGAACTGATGGAGAAGAAGCTGAAGAAGAAACCAGAACCTCGACAGAAAACAGAATATGAGCTGATGAAGGAAAGTAAGTCCATCGAGCCTTCCCAAAAGAATTTTTCGAAATGTTTTCATGCTTTTGAATATAATTTTTTTTGCTCTGTCTGGAATTTCTAGTGTGGGATGCACGGAAAAAGTTTTTAAAATCCAAAAAGTATAAGGGCATACGTCAATTAAAGATAAACAACGATACGTCAAGCAAAAACATATGTTATATTTATGTGTAATTTGTTTAAATATCTGTGCTCGTTAATACACTAGACCGCGTCTATAAAACATACAGTACAGATGCTAAGTAGTGGAAATTAAAGTGTTCCTAACTTGCCAACCTATGATGAGTTGTTGAGTACTCTACAAATTATCAGACAATATAATATATCATCTCCAGAGTTGAGGCATGTGGAGTTCTCGGACGAAGAAAAGGGATTCCTAACGAAGGAGCAGATGGAGATGATCTCTGCTAAGATCGCGGAGTGCAAAAAGTGGCTGGTTGAACTTGAACGAGAGGGCAAACAAAAGGGCAGGCTGCTGGGAGATTATATCGGCGATTATTCCGAGTAAGAACCTTGGGAGGAAGAATTGAGGGAGAGGGAAAAAGGACTAGACAAAAATCAATTTTAATACCAAATCCACCCCCAAACGCATCCCTAATATTTTGCAGCTGGAATACTGATGTTGAGTTCCTGAGGAACTCTGGTCTCAACATTGACCTTGATAGCCTGCTACAAGCCCGGAAGAGGTCAATCATCGCTACCTTGTTTTATGATCCAGATGAAGCCGCCAAACGGGCCGAACTCGAACAGGTGGGTTATGGTGACATAAAAACCTGGCAAGAACCCCCGCACTGGTGTCTATGTCACGGTGGGTTTATCTTGGGAATAACACCTAAATAACTGAACTAATGATTCTCATTAACAAAATGAAATCGTACATACCTATCTCTCATGTTTGTAGGAGGCTGAGCGACGAAGACAGGAGCGAGAGGCTGAATTGGAAGCTAAGAGACGAGAAACAGAGGAAAAGCGGCTGGCTGCCCTTGAGTTAGAGAGAAAGAAACTTATGGAGGATCAGGAGGAGAAAGAGAGGAGGTAAGATAGTTGCTGCGTTGCCCAGCTCTAAGGTATAAACCCTGAAAAACCTGAATGCATGAAATTATTGTTTTACTAATATCAACCCTATCTAACAGGCTGAGAGAAGAGGAAGAGAAGAGGAATGCTGAGAGTAGGAAGAAGGAGCAGGAGCTACAGGAATACGCGGAAAACGAGAGGAAGAGATTGCAACTGGAAGATCTGAGAAGAAACCAGGCAGAGCAGGAAAACGCGGCCAGGAGACAGAAAATGATGAGAAAGTTCTCAACCGCAGAACCGGTAATCAATTAGTTACCCAGATTTGGAGTGATTTTCTACCTTACCTTAGCTGCAAGTTGTACTCTTGTTATTCCCCTCCTCCTCAGCCCGCCGAAAAAGAGGAGGTCGACGTGGGCAAGCTCAACTTCGATGGTTTGGAACAAAAAGATCACAAATCAAGGCGACGATCTGTCGGCAAGCTCGAGAATCCTTGGGAGAAAATGGGCGGACAGCCAAAAACGAGGAGCAGGAGGCAAAGCAAGGTACTTTCTTCGTACAGTATTTCTCTCTCACATATCTTGCTTGCTTCCTGTCCGTATTTCTCTTTAGTCTTTATCTCTTTAGCTCTCTCGACCCCTCCCGATGCACAGTTGTTTCTGCTAAAATCGCGGAGTGCAAAAAGTGGCTGGTTGAACTTGAACGAGAGGGAAAAGGAAAGGGCAGGCTGCTGGGGGATTATATCGGCGATTATTCCGAGTAAGAACAGAGAGGAAGCAGAGAGTGAAAAGGGAAAAGGGACTAGTATTCTGTATTAAGTACACAAATCAATTTTAGTGCTGAATCCACTGTGATTCACACGTCAACCCCCAAACGTATCATTTTGCAGCTGGAATGCTGATGTGGAGTTCCTGAGGAACTCAGGTCTAAACATTGACCTTGATAGCCTGCTACAAGCCCGCAAGAGGTCCATCATCGCTACCTTGTTTTATGATCCAGATGAGGCCGCCAAACGGGCTGAGCTTGAACAGGTGGGTTTATCTAATTTGGTTTATCACTTATCGGCTAGAAATAACACCCCAAACACTGAACTAATGATTATCGAAATACCATTTAATGAAACCATATACAACTTCTCACGGTACATCTCTCTCGTGTGTATAGGAGGCTGAGCGACGAAGACAGGAGCGAGAGGCTGAATTGGAAGCTAAGAGACGAGAAACAGAGGAAAAGCGGCTGGCTGCATTGGAGTTAGAGAGGAAGAAACTTATGGAGGATCAGGAAGAGAAAGAGAGGAGGTAAGAAACCTATTAGTTGCCCAGCTCTAAGATTATAACCCTGGACAACCTGAATGAATGAAATTGTTGTTTTACTTATATCAACCCTATAACCCAGGCTGAGAGAAGAGGAAGAGAAGAGGAATGCTGAGAGTAGGAAGAAGG
>AVPN01000884.1:0-10370 GCA_000695325.1 Pleurobrachia bachei
ATCGATTATAAGCGGAACACTCAAATTAATTTGTTTAAAGTAGTGTTGAACAAATATCATGGGACTAACCTGGTTCACTGCACCCATAAGGCATGTCATAGTTGATCCCCTCATTCAACTCGCCTAGTGCAGTCAGCATCTTTATAGCATAGGCATGTCGATCACTAGCCACATGATCCTCCCATTGCCCGGGAAACAGGAGCTCACATGACATACAGAATGCTAACCCAGGCACCAGTCTCTTGATACGTCGCTCAGATAGGTAACGGTGCATCTCACTCTTACGGTGCTCACGTAATGCCTAGATCAAAAAATAAACATTTGTATAGAAAAATACGTATTAAATTAATATTAAAATTAACATTAGATATCGAGTGAGAAAAAGTGTAGCGAGAAAAGTGAGATAAAGTTTCTCGGTGTGTTACCTCAACGTCATCAAGTGGTTCTGAGCAGATGGTACACATAAAGTTGTATTTCTCCATGTACTCGACGATCTCTTTTATAGCTTGCCGTGAGGTCTCCTTCACCCTGTCCGCCTTGTTCTTTGCTCGTGGCATGGTGAGAACTAAACAACAGGTGTTTGATTAGCTTCCAGTTGTTATTAAACTGTAGGTTGTGAAAGTTGTGCTTTCGATAGAATTCGATCCTCCCGTGGCCATGATAGTCATAACCAATTTTCAAAATAAAAACACTAGTCTGGCATCACCAGTAAAATTTAAAAGAAAATAAACAGAGTTTGCACAATTAATATTACTTTTCACGCAACTAATATTTTATTATCAACCTTCAACAACAGCTGTGAAATTTCACGGCTTTTAAACCGTGTTAAAATGTCAACACATCATTCTATCTGTAACTTTCGGTTTCGTGAATTCTGAAACCCATAATCATGAGCTAGTTATCTCTCAGATCTCCAAGAGTCTCAACATTTCGTTCTATGGACCCATATTTAAAGTCAGCTGCATCTGTTATGCTGTTGTCTGAACACAACAAAACCCAAGCAATTATATCCAATTACCAGCTATCTTTTCTGGCCCTTTTGGGCGCAGTTTCTCCGCTGGATGAATGGTTTAGGAAACCACCGCCCCGACTATTCCCTCTTGTTGAAGGTCCTCTTTTGGGAGGTCTACCGCCCCTTGTCGAGGCCCCTCGGCCTCCCCTTGTCGGTGGAGGGCCCCCTCTCATAGGGGGATAGCCACGACTTCTTGTCGGAGGACCGCCTCTCATTTCCCTAATAGGGGGTCGAGGACCACCCCGCATCGGGGGACCGTGACCTCTTGAAGCACAAAAAAGCCCAAGTGAAAGAGATTTGCGTTACTCAAAGATATTGGAGAATAGAAATTAACTCTGACACGGATCTAATCGATTATAAGCGGAACACTCAAATTAATTTGTTTAAAGTAGTGTTGCACAAATATCATGGGACTAACCTGGTTCACTGCACCCATAAGGCATGTCATAGTTGATCCCCTCATTCAACTCGCCTAGTGCAGTCAGCATCTTTATAGCATAGGCATGTCGATCACTAGCCACATGATCCTCCCATTGCCCGGGAAACAGGAGCTCACATGACATACAGAATGCTAACCCAGGCACCAGTCTCTTGATACGTCGCTCAGATAGGTAACGGTGCATCTCACTCTTACGGTGCTCACGTAATGCCTAGATCAAAAAATAAACATTTGTATAGAAAAATACGTATTAAATTAATATTAAAATTAACATTAGATATCGAGTGAGAAAAAGTGTAGCGAGAAAAGTGAGATAAAGTTTCTCGGTGTGTTACCTCAACGTCATCAAGTGGTTCTGAGCAGATGGTACACATAAAGTTGTATTTCTCCATGTACTCGACGATCTCTTTTATAGCTTGCCGTGAGGTCTCCTTCACCCTGTCCGCCTTGTTCTTTGCTCGTGGCATGATGGGAACTAAACAACAGGTGTTTGATTAGCTTCCAGTTGTTATTAAACTGTAGGTTGTGAAAGTTGTGCTTTCGATAGAATTCGATCCTCCCGTGGCCATGATAGTCATAACCAATTTTCAAAATAAAAACACTAGTCTGGCATCACCAGTAAAATTTAAAAGAAAATAAACAGAGTTTGCACAATTAATATTACTTTTCACGCAACTAATATTTTATTATCAACCTTCAACAACAGCTGTGAAATTTCACGGCTTTTAAACCGTGTTAAAATGTCAACACATCATTCTATCTGTAACTTTCGGTTTCGTGAATTCTGAAACCCATAATCATGAGCTAGTTATCTCTTAGATCTCCAAGAGTCTTAACATTTCGTTCTATGGACCCATATTTAAAGTCAGCTGCATCTGTTATGCTGTTGTCTGAACACAACAAAACCCAAGCAATTATATCCAATTACCAGCTATCTTTTCTGGCCCTTTTGGGCGCAGTTTCTCCGCTGGATGAATGGTTTAGGAAACCACCGCCCCGACTATTCCCTCTTGTTGAAGGTCCTCTTTTGGGAGGTCTACCGCCCCATGTCGGGGCCGCTCTCATGGGGGGATAACCACGACTCCTTGTCGGAGGACCGCCTCTCATTCCCCTAATCATAGGGGGCCGAGGACCAGCCCGCATCGGGGGACCGTGACCTCTTGAAGGACCACCCCGCATCGGGGGACCTCTTGAAGAAGAAGGACCACCCCACATTGGGGCACCATACGCTCCCCTCAAAGGAGGACCCGGCGGATGACCTCTCCGCATTATATGGGGAGATCCCCTACTACGCATAGCAGGTGGAGCGCGTCCCGCCCTGGATTGGTACT
The DNA here is from genome assembly GCA_000695325.1 of Pleurobrachia bachei. Lineage (NCBI taxonomy): Eukaryota > Metazoa > Ctenophora > Tentaculata > Cydippida > Pleurobrachiidae > Pleurobrachia > Pleurobrachia bachei. Next base: position 2,783 of record AVPN01000884.1, read on the forward strand.
TTTCGAGGATTTCTAATGCTCGAAGTTCCTCTTCGGTCATATCCTGCAGAAAACAAAATTGTATATTATATATATAAGCAGTGTCTAGGAACTGAAAATGTGAGAACTGTGGAAAATTATTTGGTGTGGAAATAAAATGCAGACTGTTTACCGTTGGTTGCTGTTGATATGGGTCAGTGTAACCCCATCCATCATCCCACTCTCCTCCGTAGCCGTCGTCTCCATAGTAACCACCGTCTCCATAGTAACCACCGTCTCCATAGTAACCCCCGTCGTCTCCGTAGTAACCATCGTCTTGGTAACCTTCATGACCCCACTGATCCTCACCCCACCCACCATGATATCGATCCCAATGAGGTCCACCATGATCACCATCCCAGGGTCGACTAGGTGGCCCATTCCAGGGTCCATGTCCCCGACCCCGTCCAGGAGCACCTCCCCGGTCACCGCTACTGTGATCCACCCTAGCTCTTTTAGAAGACTCTCTTTCTCTAATTTCTCTGTTATTTCGTCTTCTTTCTTGTTCCCTGGAACAAACGATTTTAAAATAACTCAAGCTTAGATGTGGTCTTAGGACTTGCCACCAATAAACACGCGGTATTGGAAAATAAGAACAGATTCGAAAGTAAAAAACAAGGTACTAAAGTACTAAATCAATCAATCGTACATCAAGCTCACCTTGCAACTTTTTTTGGATCGAAAAAGATTCCCCGCCATTTCTTTGCCTCTTCCGACTCCTCAGGTTTTTCCTTTTCCTCTACCTTGTGAATGTAGAACTGAAGCAAAGTCTTCCTCCGCACTGCAATAGGCGCATCCTCAATCACCTTATACCATTCTGGGTACTCGCTTTTCTGAAAGGTGTTGTTTACTCAGTTATGTTAGTTGTATACAATTTATTGCTTAGTAGCTTGTAGAATTAAAAGAACCTGGGCGGTAGCTTACAAGGTAGTTCATCTTATGTTTCTCAGAGTAAAGGTGATCCAGTCGGCCAGAGAAAGAGAACTTGTAACTACACAAGTTGCACCGAAAATCATTTCTTCCATTCTCTGACATATGCTGTAGCCCAACAGTTGGAATTCCCTCCCTGTTGCTGGTGCTCCAACCATACTCAGTGGTTGCTTTCTTAGGATCGATATCTTCGGGTACCATTTCCTCCCCAATAACACCTGGATAATTAAACAGTTGAGCCAATTAGAGATAACGAAGTGTACAATATAGAGGTTGTGTGCCTCACAACACCCTCTTTGAGGTTCCGCTAGATCAATATAGAGGTTCTACAAAATCTCACACCCAACCTACCCTGTTCTGTACAACTATAGGGTTTATCATAGTCTATACCCTCCTTCACCTCCCCCAGGGCTTGTAGCATCTTGTAAGAGTGTGTGTGTCGGGGTTGGTCGATGTGTTCTGGCCATTTTCCAGGAATCTGTTGCAGTGTTCGCATCGTTATGCGGTCGGGACCTTGATCGGAGAACCGTCGGAAGGTCGAGATGTATGTGTGCATTTCCCCACTTCGATGCTTTCGAAGGTCCTGTGAGACAGGTAATTATTTTCAAGTTGAAACCCCAGAAAAAACATCAAAATAAAATCACGGCCCTAATGTATTGATTCAGTGTCATCGTTGTTTATCTTGCTGGCACAGTTTTATTTTACTTGCTAACACAGTTTTATTTTATTCTATTACCTCGACTTCATCAAATGGCTCTGAGCAGGTTGTACAGAAGAAATTGTATTTTCCCATGTATTCACATACTTCAGCAATAGCATTCTTCGATCTCTCCGTCCCGAGATGGGAATTTCTATCCCTGTTCGGCATTTTCTACGATACGCGTAATGACGTTTAGAACTTGAATTGTTCATACACGGACACAGTGTCAAGCGACTCAATTTATAATTTGCTGTATGCTTGGGGGTTTCAGGGGCTCGAAACAACTGTATTTCAAAAGAAATCAAGATAAAATATATAATCAGCTCTTGTGAAAAACAAACAAGGATTAGATCTTAAAACAACAATGGGTCTCTATAGCGCCCACTAAAGTCCTTCATCCCATCCAAGGTCGGGGCGGTGGACCACCACGATGATGGAACCCTCCCCACGGTGGTGGTGGACCCCTGTGTCCTGGAGGTCCGGTGTGCCTTGGAGGTCCGGTGTGTCTTGGTGGTCCGGTGTGCCTCGGTGGACCTCTTGGTGGTCCACCTCTCCTAGGTGGGGGACCCCCTCGTGGTGGTCCATGATATCCACCTGGCACTCCACCTCGAGTAGTTCTGTTCTTGAACCGTTCCAACACTGCCAAAGCATGTTGTTCTTCTGGTGTCATGTCCTGTAATTGGGGGATAAGGGGTGTGAGTTATGGTGTAGAGGGGATAGAGAGTAAGAAGTTCAAATAAAAACAGTGATATATTGTGCTTACCTCGTATCCAGGAGGAGGTCCTTGTGGGTATCTGGGTGGGGGTCCTCCCCAGGGTCCTCTTGGAGCTCCACGGGGTCGCGGTGGACCACCCCTGGGAGCTAGACCTCTGGGTGGCATCACAGGTCCACCACTTGGAGCAGGAGGACCATCCCATGGTCCGTCAATCAGATCTTCCTCCAGTACTCTGTCACCAACAGGAGGTCTAACCGGTCCAACCGGTGGGCCGTGATGAGGGGGTGGTGGACCACCATGGGGTGCTGGACCACGGGGCGGTGGTGCGTGGAAGGATTTGTGTTTCTTGAGTGGTGGTCGAGGTCCAAACCCAGCACCTCCCTGGTAACCCTCTACGCCCTCTTGATAGTCGCCATGGTAACCACCCTCATGGTAACCACCTTCTTGGTAACCATCTTCCTGGTAACCACCATAGTAACCACTATCTTGTGCCCCGTAACTATGACCAGTCTCATATCCAAACTGATCCAGAGCATAATCCAGGGCGGGGTAATCACCAGGTCCTGGGTATTGCTCGTTATCATAATATGGGTCACCTGTCACGGGCCCTCCTCCTCTACCCCTACCCCTACCCCTACCTCCACCCCGACCACCTCTACCACCCCTTCCACCCCTTGTTTTGCTGAATTCCCTCTTCCCCTTTTTCTTTTCTTCCTTGGCTTGGTCAGTCATCTCCACGATATTGTCTTCACTCTTTGGAGTATCTGTAGGTTTTACAGGTCCTATCAATTTGGTATCCTTTATCTTCTCTTCACCATCAGGTGGGGGTGGAGGGGGCTGGGAGGTTGGTATGATGTTATAGTTGGGGGCAGCTGAATACGTACTGTAAGAAGTACCCGTCGTTGTAATCTGTTTGTTGGCGGAATAAGCATGCACGGCATCTTGGACTACATCAGTAGCTGAGTAGGTGGCTGATGAAGAACTGACTGAGTAAGTGGTGGCCACAGCAGCAAGTGAAGTAGAAGAAGTTGTAGCTTGTTGTTGTGGTTGTGCTCCGGTAGTGTTATAGTTGTTATAGGTGGTGCCTCCCTGGGTTGTAGGGTAGGTGCCTGCCTGTGTTGTAGGGTATGTGGTGCCTCCCTGTGTTGTAAGATATGTGGTGCCTGCCTGCGTTGTAGGGTAGATAGAGGGTATTGTAGGGTAGGTAGAGGGTGTTGTAGGATAGGTAGAGGGTGTTGTCCCTGCAGACACGAAAGAAGATGTGGTCATCATATTGGTAGGTGCCCGGGTCTCTGGTTTTGTTATTGCTTTAGATGAGTCCATGGAACTTGACGCTCTTACAAAACTAACTGGCCCCGCTGTCTGTTCTGCTATGTATTTCTCCATAGCTGCCCGCTTGTAAAACTCCTTCTTTCGAGTCGTCTCTTCAGGCCTGACAGGAGTGTGAGCGTGTTACATAAAACGAATATATTACCAATCTTGACAGTTTGAATGTGAATTACACTGTTTCATAGGTAACTTACGCTAGTCCGGCGGCACGTTTAGGTTTAAATCTGAATCGTTTCCTTATGTCCTTTGCAGTAAATGTTTCCAGATTCTTTTCTGTTTGTTCAACCTAGTGGGCGGGTACATGATTGTTGATTTTAGAACGTTTCAAAAGATATTGCTGACAACAAATCAGTCACACAAAATACAACCTACCTTCCAAGAGAAGAATACCAGTCTGTTTCGTTTCTGCATTATGAAACTTTCTGGAATACTCATGACATCTTGGTAGTAAGCGGGATAGAACCGTTTCTGAAAGTGATATTCACCCCGTCATCATTAGAACAAGAAGAGGAACACTCAGAAAAAACACACACAGACACAGACACACAAAAGAGGCACGTCCTGGAATGTAACTCACCAGATAAGCTGTTTGATGGTCGTCACTACCCATGTGATTACCCCTGTGCATGTAACTGAATTCCTCATTACAAACCCCACACATATAGCTATCAGCAGATATTATCTTGATCCGGTTCAGACCGACTAGTGGTAACGTTGGGTTCATCAGCCCACCATGGCCATACCCATATTCGGTCATGGCTTTCTTGACATCCAGAGAATCAGACTGTACCACTCCACAAATTTCACCTGAAAAACAAAACTTGAAGATTTGATGAAGCTGTTTATGAAGGAGCACTGAGATGTTTTATGAAGGAGCGTTACCTGGTTTCTCACAACCTAGAGGTTCATCATACATTCCTTGGATACCAACAGCGAAGAGTGACTCAACGGATCGCTTGTGTTTGTCGTTAGGTCCTTGTGGGTATCTGGGTGGGGGTCCTCCCCAGGGTCCTCTTGGAGCTCCACGGGGTCGCGGTGGACCACCCCTGGGAGCTAGACCTCTGGGTGGCATCACAGGTCCACCACTTGGAGCAGGAGGACCATCCCATGGTCCGTCAATCAGATCTTCCTCCAGTACTCTGTCACCAACAGGAGGTCTAACCGGTCCAACCGGTGGGCCGTGATGAGGGGGTGGTGGACCACCATGGGGTGCTGGACCACGGGGCGGTGGTGCGTGGAAGGATTTGTGTTTCTTGAGTGGTGGTCGAGGTCCAAACCCAGCACCTCCCTGGTAACCCTCTACGCCCTCTTGATAGTCGCCATGGTAACCACCCTCATGGTAACCACCTTCTTGGTAACCATCTTCCTGGTAACCACCATAGTAACCACTATCTTGTGCCCCGTAACTATGACCAGTCTCATATCCAAACTGATCCAGAGCATAATCCAGGGCGGGGTAATCACCAGGTCCTGGGTATTGCTCGTTATCATAATATGGGTCACCTGTCACGGGCCCTCCTCCTCTACCCCTACCCCTACCCCTACCTCCACCCCGACCACCTCTACCACCCCTTCCACCCCTTGTTTTGCTGAATTCCCTCTTCCCCTTTTTCTTTTCTTCCTTGGCTTGGTCAGTCATCTCCACGATATTGTCTTCACTCTTTGGAGTATCTGTAGGTTTTACAGGTCCTATCAATTTGGTATCCTTTATCTTCTCTTCACCATCAGGTGGGGGTGGAGGGGGCTGGGAGGTTGGTATGATGTTATAGTTGGGGGCAGCTGAATACGTACTGTAAGAAGTACCCGTCGTTGTAATCTGTTTGTTGGCGGAATAAGCATGCACGGCATCTTGGACTACATCAGTAGCTGAGTAGGTGGCTGATGAAGAACTGACTGAGTAAGTGGTGGCCACAGCAGCAAGTGAAGTAGAAGAAGTTGTAGCTTGTTGTTGTGGTTGTGCTCCGGTAGTGTTATAGTTGTTATAGGTGGTGCCTCCCTGGGTTGTAGGGTAGGTGCCTGCCTGTGTTGTAGGGTATGTGGTGCCTCCCTGTGTTGTAAGATATGTGGTGCCTGCCTGCGTTGTAGGGTAGATAGAGGGTATTGTAGGGTAGGTAGAGGGTGTTGTAGGATAGGTAGAGGGTGTTGTCCCTGCAGACACGAAAGAAGATGTGGTCATCATATTGGTAGGTGCCCGGGTCTCTGGTTTTGTTATTGCTTTAGATGAGTCCATGGAACTTGACGCTCTTACAAAACTAACTGGCCCCGCTGTCTGTTCTGCTATGTATTTCTCCATAGCTGCCCGCTTGTAAAACTCCTTCTTTCGAGTCGTCTCTTCAGGCCTGACAGGAGTGTGAGCGTGTTACATAAAACGAATATATTACCAATCTTGACAGTTTGAATGTGAATTACACTGTTTCATAGGTAACTTACGCTAGTCCGGCGGCACGTTTAGGTTTAAATCTGAATCGTTTCCTTATGTCCTTTGCAGTAAATGTTTCCAGATTCTTTTCTGTTTGTTCAACCTAGTGGGCGGGTACATGATTGTTGATTTTAGAACGTTTCAAAAGATATTGCTGACAACAAATCAGTCACACAAAATACAACCTACCTTCCAAGAGAAGAATACCAGTCTGTTTCGTTTCTGCATTATGAAACTTTCTGGAATACTCATGACATCTTGGTAGTAAGCGGGATAGAACCGTTTCTGAAAGTGATATTCACCCCGTCATCATTAGAACAAGAAGAGGAACACTCAGAAAAAACACACACAGACACAGACACACAAAAGAGGCACGTCCTGGAATGTAACTCACCAGATAAGCTGTTTGATGGTCGTCACTACCCATGTGATTACCCCTGTGCATGTAACTGAATTCCTCATTACAAACCCCACACATATAGCTATCAGCAGATATTATCTTGATCCGGTTCAGACCGACTAGTGGTAACGTTGGGTTCATCAGCCCACCATGGCCATACCCATATTCGGTCATGGCTTTCTTGACATCCAGAGAATCAGATTGTACCACTCCACAAATTTCACCTTGAAGAATTTAAGAGTTGATGGATTTGTTTATGAAGGAGCACTGAGATGTTTTATGGAGGAGCATTACCTGGCTTCTCACAACCTAGAGGTTCATCGTACATTCCTTGAATACCAACAGCGAAGAGTGACTCAACGGATCGCTTGTGTTTGTCGTTACCTATGTGACTGTCCCAGTTACTCTTTGTTTGGAGAATAATTGAACAGGCCTGAAATAGTTGAAACTAGTGAGTAGTAAGTATCGCAACAGTTGTTCTGCTTCTTTATTCTACAGCACGAACGTTCCAAAACACTGTTGACCAAACTTTGCCAACTCACCGCACAGAACCCTAAGCCAGGGACTATCGTTTTGATCCTCTTGGTGATGATATAGTTGTGTTCCTCTTCGTTCATGTGAACCTCAAATTCCTGAAGAGACACATTTTAGGAGACACAGAGTTATAACAAAGCTTTAAAACAGTTCTTATATAATACAGTTTTAAAACAGTTTCCATCTATCTAAACATGTACCCCCTGTGAGTTGAATCCTCGTCCACAAGAGCCACAAAAGTATGGCATGGCCATTTGGTATTCCAGCTCAGCCATCTCAATCCTCTTCCTCTCCTTGCTCTTGTTGTGTTGTTTAGGTTTCCCACGTGGACCCCTACACTCCTGATCCTCCTCCCTCCTTTTCTTGGGGATCTTGTAGGTGTTGTAGTCCTTGATTGTGGTGGAGGCGGGCCATGCTGTGACAGCGGGGTCTCCACTCGGGGCTCCTCCCCACTGGTAGTACATACCTGGGTTAGTAGCAGGGATTGAGAGACGAGGGATAGAGAGAGAGAGAGAGAGAGAGAGAGAGAGAGAGAGAGAGAGA
>AVPN01000884.1:13195-23497 GCA_000695325.1 Pleurobrachia bachei
TGTCACTATGGTGATATGTCACTATGGTGATATGTCACTATGGTGATATGTCACTATGGTGATATGTCACTATGGTGATATGTCACTATGGTGATATGTCACTATGGTGATATGTCACTATGGTGATATGTCACTATGGTGATATGTCACTATGGTGATATGTCACTATGGTGATATGTCACTATGGTGATATGTCACTATGGTGATATGTCACTATGGTGATATGTCACTATGGTGATATGTCACTATGGTGATACGTTACTATGGTGAAATGTGTTACTAACCAGGTAATTCAGCCGGTGTTGTGTGGACGTCAGATGTTTCGCACGAAACTCAAAGTTAAACAACTCCTTGCACATACTACACAGGTACTCAAACTCCTTTGTTGTCTTTGTTATGTGTTGCAGACCTATCAGATATTCTCCCTGTTTGATTTGTCCACCATGCCCGAACCCATACTTCTTTGCATTCTGCTGACTCAACATGGAGGGAGTTATGGGCCCGCCCAGGACACCTGGGGAGTAACACCCTAACAAGGTGTCAAAATCACCCTGGATATTGAGGGACTGGAGGGATGTCTTGCACTTGGCGTGTTTTATTGAAGATAGGTGGGTGTTCCAGGAGTGAGAGGTTAGGTGGACTCCTGAGCAGGCCGGACAGAAACCCAGACCTGGGACCAGCATGTCTATCTTTCTCTGGATGTGGAAATTGTGTTCCTCAAGAGAGCAATGTGCTTCATATTCCTGGGGGGTAATTAATCAGATAATTAATTGGTAACCAGATAATGGGGAACACTGATCTTTGATAGTGTGTTCTTCTAGAGATTGACTATTGACTATTGCGCCTGGTATCACACAAGTTGTAGCAACTTTCCTACCGATAGAACGTCGAATCCTAAGTTACAACTCCCACAATAGTAAGTCTTTGACATTGACACATCCCTCTCTACTTTTGCGTAGCTCGGTTCAAAAGCGGTAGGCTCCGTCATGATCTTGGGTATCATGGGTATACTCATGGTGTGGAGCTGATGGAAATAAGAGTTGGATGTAGGATAGGGTAACTATGATGAGGGTGAGTCACACGGAAACTGCACATGTTACAAAATAAATAATGTGTTATTTTAGAAATAGAATATGTACATTGACATTTGAAAATAACTTCAAAAATGGGACAAAGTTTAAAAAAATCTTACAAAACTGCAGTTTTTACAACAAATTCTATACTTTACAAAACGGGAATTATGAAACCCGGTCTAACTGATTCAATAACTTAAAATTTACAACTCTCAGAAACACCACACCATCCTATCGCTTAGGAGCGGGAGTGGTTATTTGGGACATGGTACCATCCTATCGCTTAGGTGCAGGAGTAGTGATTTGGGACATGGGAATATCATCGAATTCATCTTCTTCTTCTGGGTGGTAGGGCGAGAACCGGGGAGGGAAGAACTTGCTCCGAGGCGCTGGATTACCCCACCTACTACCCTGCTGCAAGAACGCCTGCTTCTTCCGTCTTGATAGTACCGCTTCACAGCGGTGGATACCCTGGTTCCTGGTGAAAAAGGTTGGGAAATTTAGATATTTAGAGAGAAACAAATCTGATATTTTCAAATTTATATTATGTTTCTGAATTCTGAAGTAGAGTTTCTGGTGGTGGAAACTGGAATGTTTTTCTGAACCCACCTCATCAGTAACGTGGGAATCCACGGGATCTTGACGATCGTCCCTGGAATGGGGAGAGGTATTAGAAACGACTAGGGGAGAACTTGCAACTACACTGCACATACATCCAATTGGGACTTTAAATCGTAGCAGCTCTCTCAGATGCATTCTCTTGCACAGCTCTTGCACTATTGAGAACACACTAACCCTGTAACGAGTGGGCGGGGCTCCATATGGAATGATTCTACGAGCTCTAGTTGGAGCTCTAGTTGGATATCTGGTAGGAGGTCGGGGAGCCCACCGCTGTACTACAGGTGGTGGGGCCCATCCTCCCTGGTAACCCTCCTCGTAGTAACCTGCATCTTGGTAACCGTCGTTACCATAGTAACCGTCGTTACCATAGTAACCCTCTTCACCAGCTGCCTCCAAAGCAAAACTAGCATCGTAACTATCGTACTCTTGGTCATCAAACTGAGAAATCAGAGAAAATAGTAAACAGGAGTGTGAGCGGGGAGTTGATATTCGAAACTCGCCACATCCAGAATGAGAACTACCACCACAAACAAGGTCCAGTTAACAACAATCTGGTAGGATTACTAACCTTCACCATGTTGACAGTATCTCCTAACTGATCTACAACAGGTCCATAGTACTCATCCTCCCCACCATCCCCTCCATTGCTCTCAAACGAGGCCGGGCTCTCTCTAAAGGGTGGCCTGACCTGGGGTACTCGAGGTGGGGCCTTCATTCGTGGTTTTCTGGGTGGGAAACCTCCCATTGCTGGGGCTGCTGCTGCACCAGCAGCAGGGGGAGCTCGTCTCGGTGGAAACCCTGGTGCTGGTCCAGAGGGGGGAGGAGGGGGACCATTATTAGATCTCATTGTCTGTAATAGAGGGGCAGTTGTACCATCCCACATGTTACCATCGTATTCATCGTTAGGATTCCATCGATCTCTACTCCTACCCCTGGACCGACCACCACGCCGGTCACTCCGCCCTCCCCGAACCCTTCCTCTATCCCCACCACCACGGCCACCGCCCCGTCCTCTGTCACCCCGACCACTATCATTATTTCCCCATCTTCCACCAGAATCACTATCAAACCGTCCTCTTCCTCTTCCTCCTCGCCTCCTTTCTTCTTCCTCTTGCAGTGCTCTTAACTCACTGAAAAAAAGAGCCGTTAAATCACTATAACACGTAATCTGCTGAACTTATTACTAGTTGGGTTACCCTAGTGCCCCTATTATCCTAGTGTTACCCCCCCCCCTCATCCTAACTTCATGTACTCACTTCTTGGGTAACTTCTTAGTGGCCTCAGTGGTGAAGTATACCCTCAGTGCAGCAGTATTGGCATCCTCTGCTGGCTGCTCAATCTTCATGATCTGAGCTGCCCTGAATATTAACCGCTGTGACAGCTGTATCGGCTGGTTTGGGAAGAGCGTCATGGCATCCTCGTACCAGGGCTGGTAGTTTTGTTTCTGAAGGAGTCATGGGTTACCATGGTGACAGTACACTGTCACTATGGTGATATGTCACTATGGTGATACGTTACTATGGTGAAATGTGTTACTAACCAGGTAATTCAGCCGGTGTTGTGTGGACGTCAGATGTTTCGCACGAAACTCAAAGTTAAACAACTCCTTGCACATACTACACAGGTACTCAAACTCCTTTGTTGTCTTTGTTATGTGTTGCAGACCTATCAGATATTCTCCCTGTTTGATTTGTCCACCATGCCCGAACCCATACTTCTTTGCATTCTGCTGACTCAACATGGAGGGAGTTATGGGCCCGCCCAGGACACCTGGGGAGTAACACCCTAACAAGGTGTCAAAATCACCCTGGATATTGAGGACTATCATTATTTCCCCATCTTCCACCAGAATCACTATCAAACCGTCCTCTTCCTCTTCCTCCTCGCCTCCTTTCTTCTTCCTCTTGCAGTGCTCTTAACTCACTGAAAAAAAGAGCCGTTAAATCACTATAACACGTAATCTGCTGAACTTATTACTAGTTGGGTTACCCTAGTGCCCCTATTATCCTAGTGTTACCCCCCCCCTCATCCTAACTTCATGTACTCACTTCTTGGGTAACTTCTTAGTGGCCTCAGTGGTGAAGTATACCCTCAGTGCAGCAGTATTGGCATCCTCTGCTGGCTGCTCAATCTTCATGATCTGAGCTGCCCTGAATATTAACCGCTGTGACAGCTGTATCGGCTGGTTTGGGAAGAGCGTCATGGCATCCTCGTACCAGGGCTGGTAGTTTTGTTTCTGAAGGAGTCATGGGTTACCATGGTGACAGTACACTGTCACTATGGTGATATGTCACTATGGTGATATGTCACTATGGTGATACGTTACTATGGTGAAATGTGTTACTAACCAGGTAATTCAGCCGGTGTTGTGTGGACGTCAGATGTTTCGCACGAAACTCAAAGTTAAACAACTCCTTGCACATACTACACAGGTACTCAAACTCCTTTGTTGTCTTTGTTATGTGTTGCAGACCTATCAGATATTCTCCCTGTTTGATTTGTCCACCATGCCCGAACCCATACTTCTTTGCATTCTGCTGACTCAACATGGAGGGAGTTATGGGCCCGCCCAGGACACCTGGGGAGTAACAACCTAACAAGGTGTCAAAATCACCCTGGATATTGAGGGACTGGAGGGATGTCTTGCACTTGGCGACAAAATAACTTCTATCCACCCACAAGGTCCTCACTCTCCAATCCACCTGACCTGAGCAGGCCGGGCAGAAACCCAGACCTGGGACTAACATGTCAATCTTTCTCTGGATGTGGAAATTGTGTTCCTCAAGAGAGCAATGTGCCTCATACTCCTGTTGGGGGTAATTAATCATAGTAGCCACTAACCAGATAATGTGGAACACATTCTTTGATAATGTGTTCTTTTAGGGATTGACTATTGCACGTCTAGTAGAGTTGTAGCAACTTTCCTACCGATAGAACGTCGAATCCTAAGTTACAACTCCCACAATAGTAAGTCTTTGACATTGACACATCCCTCTCTACTTTTGCGTAGCTCGGTTCAAAAGCGGTAGGCTCCGTCATTATCTTGGGTATCATGGGTATACTCATGGTGCGTAGCTGAGAAACAAGAGAGAAATGAGATGATAAATCTGAGCTGAGGGAGTCTCACACGAAAAGAAAACTGCACATGTTACAAAATGAATAATGTGCTATTTTAGAAATAGAATATATTGACATTTGAAAATAACTTCATTTTACCCTGTTTCAAATTTTTTTAGAATGTTTTGACGTCAAAAATGTTGTAATTCTATATTTTACAAAACGGGAATTATGAAACCCGGTCTAATTGATTCAATAACTTAAAATTTACAACTCTCAGAAACACCACACCATCCTATCGCTTAGGAGCGGGAGTGGTTATTTGGGACATGGTACCATCCTATCGCTTAGGAGCAGGAGTGGTGATTTGGGACATGGGAATATCATCGAATTCATCTTCTTCTTCTGGGTGGTAGGGCGAGAACCGGGGAGGGAAGAACTTGGAGGCTCCGCGACCTAATGGGGTGGATGATGGGACGACGTTCTTGCGGACTTTCTTCCGCAACTCTGTTGTTATGGAAACCATTTGTTTCTCATACCCTGTTATCATATTCCTCAGATTGTTGACCTGGGCTTGCTGTACTTCACTGAGAACAAAAGGTTTCTCCAGCATAGCGGTTAGGGAACATAGTGTTTCGTTTGACTTATCGAGTGACATTTTAGCAATCTCTATCTCCCTTTTCAGCAGATCAGATTTAGATTGTTTGGTGGCCATCTCTTCTCAGTCTTGTCAGTCAAGACTAAAGTTGACCAGGGAAGAAAGAAATGTTGAGGAGTGAGAAGCAACAAGAACCTCATCTACCTCCTTCAACCCCTGGTTAGCAGAAATAACCCTCTTTCTCTGCTCACTGGCTGTGTTAGCTAATGTAACCATTAGTTCACCTAGAGTAGCTAGACTCTTCTCCTTCTCTTGTCGAACCTTCTCCTCCCTCTCACTCAACTCGCTCAGGATCTCCTCTAAAGATGCGAGTTTCCGATGATGAAAGTCCCTCTCCAACTCAAGTTCACTCTTCTCCACTAGACACTCGCTGATCTCAGCTACGAGGATTGAGATGGACTCCCTCTGGGCGGTTATACGTCGCTCAACTGCAGATATTTCCGTCTTCTTAGCATGGATAACGGAAGTTCGTTCTTTGAATATCCGTTCCGAGTCGAGTATCTGCTCGAAGATGGAGCCCATGATCACAGCGGCTGAGGAAATGTTAATCGATTATGTGCGGTGAAAGATGGGGGAAATGGCAGTTTATAACAGCGTATCAAAATTAGTGGGGTAGAGTGGTTTTCAGCTTGTTATAAATTGGTTGCCGATTTATTTCAGATTTTACTCTACTAATAACAGTTCAACATTAATAATAACTCTCTCGTTTTAGTAGTATAAACGGGGCAGTTAAATATCAAAACATCTACAAACGATAGCAATAATTATAATATGACGGTGATTATAAACGAAAACTATAAAATTGTCAGCTAGATAATTACTGTTGTGGGTGTCGTGTACGTGAATATTTGTAAGTATTACGAAGTTTATATACATAAAACAGTTAAAATGGCCATCTCCCATACTACTAATTCATTCAGTGTCCTTGATATATCTGAAAGCCAGTTCAATCCTCGGTTTCCTATCATGGTATTCAATGGGCACACAGTACCTCCATCTCTCACTCAATCCTCCCTTCATCAGCAGTGCAGAACCGTGCGTCAAGTGAATCTCATACTCCGCTTCACCATGTTGGCTGAACTGGAGACGTCGTTTGTCCCCTAGACTCACAACCGCAACCTGTGGTCCTAGACAGGGTTCAATATCCCCATGCCAGGGTAGGTGATCCTTTCCATCTCTGTAGAGTGTCACTAGACAGCAGTTGAACTGGCACTCTCCCATCTCCTCCATGTCGTTTTTTATCTGGTTCATCAGCCGGTTATTGGAGAAATCATATGTTTGGAGGGAGCTGTAGGATGGGCTGTAGGGGGTGTCAGTAGGCCCAAACCAGACACTCATCCTGGTAGCATCCTGGCCCCGTCCCTTCCGTACCCCTTGGAAGTTGAGGGATCCCATTAGCATGTGTAGCAGTTTATCAGATTTAGCGGCAGGGTAAACTCCCTCTCTGTAGGTTAGTTGTCCCGGGTGGTTTGGATCAAGTAGATGTTGTCCTGGCCCAAGAGTTTGCTTTATTGTCGGTGCAGGAGAGGGTGCTGTTGGTTGAACCACAGGCTCCTTGTAGGTGAAGTTAAAACATTTCTGGGCTCCGTTCACCTTGGCCCGTGATTGGACGACATCCCGGGTTAGGGATCTGTTGACGGTCTGGAGAGAGGCACTATTGAAACGGGATTGTCTGATTTGCCGGTTCCGAGAGTTGGATAGTGTCCCAGTTCCAGGAAGGGTAGTTGTGGGCTGGTTGATGGAGTTCTGGACGTCAGGTTGGGGTTTCTGTAGATCAGGTTGGGGTTTCTGGATATCAGGTTGGTTGATGGAGGAGGAGTTGAGGAGGTGCTGGTTGTTTCCACCCCGAGATCGGCCCCTGCCGAAACCGCGGCAGACTCCCCTCTCAGACATGGGCCTAGAAGGAGCAGAAGTAGAGGAAATTAGGCAAGTCATTGTGTTTAGTAATTGAGGGAAACACACGGGGGTTTATAAAGGTTGGGGAAGTACTAATTGCCTGTTGCCACACCTAATTATTGAGCAAGAGACAGGTCCTAATGAGATAGGTGAAATAGTGAATAGTGACGACCCTAATTGGGTCTGATGCACAAGTTCTGTGTGTCGTATTGAAATGTGTATCCATTACCTAATTAGGGTTGTGGGAAAAATGTAATTATACACCAACATTTAAGACATCACTCAACTCCTGACACACGTCACTGAATCTCAAGTTTCATAATTTTTCCAATGAGGTATCTCCTGACCAACAAGATGTGGTACCTCACTTTTCGCAATCACCTCTTTATTACAACGTTCTCTAAAGTTTTTCAGATCCTCAAAGTCTGTAACATGCTGTTTCTTTATATCAATCTCCATAATAAGGGCGTCCCTCTTAGCAAGCTGAGCTGCCTTGTAGGTAGAGCTGTCCTCCAAGAGAGTTTCACGTTCCGAAAACATGTGCGCAACACACCGTTCCATGGCAGAGATTTGTCTTTCCTTCATCGCTTTTAAAGAAGCCATCTGAGCGGAACTGTACTTTTCACAGAACTCCAAGGTCTGAAAAAACAAAATGGTGATTTTCAACAAAACCAGTCAGTAACAATGACAAACATACCGGGTGTTCGAACGCTTCTGGATCCCAGTTGTGTGCTGACCAAACATTGAAAATGCCCAGGACACGTTCTGTTGTCTGGCTTTGTTTCTTAACAGATAAATGGATAGATTCTCTGAAGTCCTTCAGTGTCGAGCAATCTATTGGGACGTCATATTCGAACGACATGGCATTCAGGAACACCACGAAAAGAAAAAAATGTTGGGTGCAAATTTTAGGCTCCTTGTAGGTGAAGTTAAAACATTTCTGGGCTCCGTTCACCTTGGCACGTGATTGGACGACATCCCGGGTTAGGGATCTGTTGACGGTTTGAAGAGAGGAGCTATTGAAACGGGATTGTCTGATTTGCCGGTTCCGAGAGTTGGAAAGGGTCCCAGTTCCTGGAAGGGTAGTTGTGGGCTGGTTGATGGAGTTCTGGACGTCAGGTTGGGGTTTCTGTAGATCAGGTTGGGGTTTCTGGATATCAGGTTGGTTGATGGAGGAGGAGTTGAGGAGGTGCTGGTTGTTTCCACCCCGAGATCGGCCCCTGCCGAAACCGCGGCAGACTCCCCTCTCAGACATGGGCCTAGAAGGAGCAGAAGTAGAGGAAATTAGGCAAGTCATTGTGTTTAGTAATTGAGGGAAACACACGGGGGTTTATAAAGGTTGGGGAAGTACTAATTGCCTGTTGCCACACCTAATTATTGAGCAAGAGACAGGTCCTAATGAGATAGGTGAAATAGTGAATAGTGACGACCCTAATTGGGTCTGATGCACAAGTTCTGTGTGTCGTATTGAAATGTGTATCCATTACCTAATTAGGGTTGTGGGAAAAATGTAATTATACACCAACATTTAAGACATCACTCAACTCCTGACACACGTCACTGAATCTCAAGTTTCATAATTTTTCCAATGAGGTATCTCCTGACCAACAAGATGTGGTACCTCACTTTTCGCAATCACCTCTTTATTACAACGTTCTCTAAAGTTTTTCAGATCCTCAAAGTCTGTAACATGCTGTTTCTTTATATCAATCTCCATAATAAGGGCGTCCCTCTTAGCAAGCTGAGCTGCCTTGTAGGTAGAGCTGTCCTCCAAGAGAGTTTCACGTTCCGAAAACATGTGCGCAACACACCGTTCCATGGCAGAGATTTGTCTTTCCTTCATCGCTTTTAAAGAAGCCATCTGAGCGGAACTGTACTTTTCACAGAACTCCAAGGTCTGAAAAAACAAAATGGTGATTTTCAACAAAACCAGTCAGTAACAATGACAAACATACCGGGTGTTCGAACGCTTCTGGATCCCAGTTGTGTGCTGACCAAACATTGAAAATGCCCAGGACACGTTCTGTTGTCTGGCTTTGTTTCTTAACAGATAAATGGATAGATTCTCTGAAGTCCTTCAGTGTCGAGCAATCTATTGGGACGTCATATTCGAACGACATGGCATTCAGGAACACCACGAAAAGAAAAAAATGTTGGGTGCAAATTTTATTCTAAAATTTTGATTTTTCGGAATGCAAGGTAAGGGCAACGCGCGCAACTACACCAGTTTAGCGCGGCTTAACAATTGCGCGTACCATAATTTGCTCTGGAAAGCGACGAACGGTCTGACGTTTTACAGCAGCACAATAGCGTTTTTCCTGTACACCTTTTAAATAAGACAATGATAAGGCATGGTTTCATCAAGTGTCTATAATTAAAATATAAAACAGAACTAAAAATTAAATTCTTGTTGGCGCATTAGGGACGAACATGAGGAGAGATAATGATGATATAAGCGGTACATTTTTACACAGAGTTAACACTCCCTAACATGTGCATGAAATGTACACGGGTTCAATGTTAAGTCTGGGTCTTTAGGCCTTCTCTCTCACGCACTATATATTATATAACGGTACACATAAATATAACTCACTCACAGCTTCTCAAGAAATGAAAACATAGCCAACAACATCACACTCACACACACTCACACACACACACACACACACACTCTCTCTCACTCTTACACACCAACTATATCATGGGATACAAATATCAAGCCGCCAAATCTCAGTCTGGTCCTCTCGGGTTCTGTTTTAACATGAAGTTTCTAGGATCAAATCCAGGTGGTCGGTTAAAGAGGCCGTGGGGAAGTCCTCCCCCGGGCATGTGGTGATTTGGCCCGAATTTCAACTGTGATGCTAAATGTGGTGCTAGGTAGTGCATCTCTGACATTATCTTGGAGGGATCTCCCCCGCTCGCTGCAGCTGCTGCCGCCGCCGCTTGGGCAGCAGCTATCATTTTCCTCCGCTGCTCCAACTGCAGATACATGTGATG
>AVPN01000885.1:20947-31609 GCA_000695325.1 Pleurobrachia bachei
GAGAGCTTCCACGGAGAATAGATTGTGGCTGGTTACCATGGTTACCAGGAGATTTACCCCGGACTCCAGGCGAGTTACCATGGACTCCAGGAGAGTTACCCCGGATTTCAGGCGAGTTACCCCGGACTCCAGGAGAATCACCTCGGACTCCAGGAGAGTTACCCCGGACTCCAGCCGGAGATTCCTCACGAATGGGACTCTCTCGAAATGACAAAACCTCAAACCCAGGCTGTGGCAGCTCTGATTTCTCTAAAGCTTGAATCATCAGTTCAGTAGTAAAAGAAGGAATAGGACGGGAGATGACCGGATCAAAAGCTGGTTCGGGTTGGAATGGAGCAGACCTCATTCTCTCCTGTTTAATCTCCATTACTCTCGGATTATTGGTTCCTGTATCGGTGGATGATTCATCTGAATAGTCGTCTTGAGGGGAGGAGAAGTGTTCATTATTGGAGAAGGGGACTTGTTGAAATACAGGGGCAGGGAAGAGCTGCTGACTGCCTTGCTGCTGCATCAACATAGGGCTCTCTACAATACCAGTCTGACCTCCGATACTGACAAGAAACTTCCCTGGGGAGTCTGTCTTGTGAAGGGAGCTACAAGGCAGGGTGATTTGACGACCTTGAAACATGACACTGTACTGTCCAGCAGCTACCAGGCTACTTGATCCGACATTACCACTGACCTTACTAGAACCACCAATAACGCCTCCTCCACTTCCAATAGCGCCTCCACCTCCACCACCACTACGCCCCATCTCTTCCTCAATATCACTTACCTCCACCATCCTCCCTCCAACACTAATCCTGAAGGCACTATCAGCCCTCCTTATCTCTGTTCCCTGTACCGTGTACACCAGTCCCTCTGCTCTCACCCTGTAAGTGTTTTCATCCTCAACGGTCAGCCCAGACGTGGTGCAACTACTGGTGCAGTCCTCCTCGTCAGTGGATATCAAGAGGGAGAAATCAGAGAGGGACTCAGGCTCCTGTTCCGTAGGGGGTCCTGTCTCCAAGGCAACCTCTGTGCAGGATGTGACGGGGAAATGTACACCCGACATGGCGCAGGCGATGGTACCATCTCTCTGGTATGTTAGGTACTCCTTGGGCACAATAACGGGTTGGTCGTTGATGATCACCCGGCAGAAGGAGCCCAAGACGGAGGTTGTGGAGATGACAGAAGCACACCTGGGAGGTACGTCCATAACACACTCTCGATCAATAATGTCTAACTACGGGAAAAACAAAGGGACACAGCAGCAGAGGGTGGTTTATCATGGGAAAAGTACAAGCCAACTATCTATCTGTGTCTACCCCACTAGACAGGAAATGGGCGCGAATATTATCACACACAGAGAGAATACACACCATCATATCTGATATTCACTGGAGGGATCTTTCATGGCGGGAAGATATGATCAGAGGGTTACTAATTTTGGGTTGCTGCAAAACAGTGGATTTCTGCGAGAAAAGTATGGCTTTAGTGGAAGACTGGAGTGCATTACGGAGATGTTTATTGACTGGCAGCTGCTGCAGTCAACTTGAGGGGTACTGTGGTTAGCTTGCAGTCTCCTCCGTCAAGAATAGATAGTGCAGCCAGCACTGGGAGATACAAAGATAGAGATAGTGGCCAGTGTGGGAGTATCTCTCTATCTCTATCACCGGTCACCCTCTCTCTATGTCTCTCTCTCTCAGAGGGAGGCCAGTGGGAAATGGATAGATGCAGAGAAACACGTGACTGCAACAGCCAACCAGAGAATATTCTATAGTGCTCAGTGCTGACACTTTGAAGAAGAGGCACGTACACGTAAAATGGCAACTGGGAAATACAGGGAGCTGGAGGTGATCAAGGAATTAGGAACGCCCAGTATCCGAATTGTGGGTAGTTGCTTCAGAAGTTTGAGTAATAGCGAGTGAGTTGTGACATTTTATTTTGGTTAAAGTGATGTTTTTAAAAAGGGAAACACAGTCATCTCAAAGTGGGAAATTTAAATCAGTTTTGGTGTATAAAATGCACAAGTGGACATCCCTTTACTAAATAATAACATGATAAATTAACAATCCTCGATACATTTCTTCTTGTTCACAATCAATATGTCCTCACGAGTCGTTTCTGCGGCCTAGATCACAGTCCTTGGATTTCATCCTCCGATACTCAATAATCAACTGTATCACACAGTTTACAGCTCTCTTCAGTTCATACTTGATGCAATGCCTGATCTCTCTAGTCTATTGAACAGTGACGACTTCTTGACCGTGCTATTGTTACTACTGCTCTTGACTGTTGTCCTGGATGTTCTTCCAGCCGAGGAAGATGACCTGAAACCAGCCCCAAACCCTCCTGATGATGCAGCTGTAAAGGCAGATGTGGAGGGAGGAGGATGGAAGGGACCGGTGGTGTTCGCACGTGCCCGGGGGCTGCCAGTAGGTCGCGGGCTACTGAACCCACCAACCCTGGGACTACTAAATCCAGTGGCACTTCGGGAAGCAGTGGACCTAGAAGTTGTTGCAGCAGTTGTTCGAGTGGATGTAGTGTTGATTCGAGTGGCTGCTGCTGCTGCGCTGTTGAAACCACTACTAGCACTGCTGGGACCTGGCTGAGAGCTGAACCCACCAGTACTGGGGGGACACAGCAGCAGAGGGTGGTTTATCATGGGAAAAGTACAAGCCAACTATCTATCTGTGTCTACCCCACTAGACAGGAAATGGGCGCGAATATTATCACACACAGAGAGAATACACACCATCATATCTGATATTCACTGGAGGGATCTTTCATGGCGGGAAGATATGATCAGAGGGTTACTAATTTTGGGTTGCTGCAAAACAGTGGATTTCTGCGAGAAAAGTATGGCTTTAGTGGAAGACTGGAGTGCATTACGGAGATGTTTATTGACTGGCAGCTGCTGCAGTCAACTTGAGGGGTACTGTGGTTAGCTTGCAGTCTCCTCCGTCAAGAATAGATAGTGCAGCCAGCACTGGGAGATACAAAGATAGAGATAGTGGCCAGTGTGGGAGTTAGAGAGATAGAGATAGTGGCCAGTGGGAGAGAGATACAGAGAGAGAGAGAGAGGGAGGCCAGTGGGAAATGGATAGATGCAGAGAAACACGTGACTGCAACAGCCAACCAGAGAATATTCTATAGTGCTCAGTGCTGACACTTTGAAGAAGAGGCACGTACACGTAAAATGGCAACTGGGAAATACAGGGAGCTGGAGGTGATCAAGGAATTGGGAACGCCCAGTATCCGAATTGTGGGTAGTTGCTTCAGAAGTTTGAGTAATAGCGAGTGAGTTGTGACATTTTATTTTGGTTAAAGTGATGTTTTTAAAAAGGGAAACACAGTCATCTCAAAGTGGGAAATTTAAATCAGTTTTGGTGTATAAAATGCACAAGTGGACATCCCTTTACTAAATAATAACATGATAAATTAACAATCCTCGATACATTTATTCTTGTTCACAATCAATATGTCCTCACGAGTCGTTTCTGCGGCCTAGATCACAGTCCTTGGATTTCATCCTCCGATACTCAATAATCAACTGTATCACACAGTTTACAGCTCTCTTCAGTTCATACTTGATGCAATGCCTGATCTCTCTAGTCTATTGAACAGTGACGACTTCTTGACCGTGCTATTGTTACTACTGCTCTTGACTGTTGTCCTGGATGTTCTTCCAGCCGAGGAAGATGACCTGAAACCAGCCCCAAACCCTCCTGATGATGCAGCTGTAAAGGCAGATGTGGAGGGAGGAGGATGGAAGGGACCGGTGGTGTTCGCACGTGCCCGGGGGCTGCCAGTAGGTCGCGGGCTACTGAACCCACCAACCCTGGGACTACTAAATCCAGTGGCACTTCGGGAAGCAGTGGACCTAGAAGTTGTTGCAGCAGTTGTTCGAGTGGCTGTAGTGTTGATTCGAGTGGCTGCTGCTGCGCTGTTGAAACCACTACTAGCACTGCTGGGACCTGGCTGAGAGCTGAACCCACCAGTACTGGGACCTGGCTGAGAGGTGTAGTCCCTGTAACTGTTATCTGACACACTAACATCCATGTGAGGACCCACCCCTCCCGTCAGATCACTGATCATCTTGTAATATTTAGGGCTCCTATTCTTCCTGATGATCACCCAGATAGGACACGCCGCACCGAAACCTGTCTCCGCTAACTGCAGATAATCATCCTCGAATATGATCTGGGAGTGCTCAAAGTGGACCCGGATACAGCTGGTAAACTTGCGGATATCCACATCGTTGATGTTGCGAGTTGAGGAGTTGCGTATGATAAACACAGGCTCCTCCCCAGAGTTCCTTGCCAGCGTCTTGATGGAATCCAGACAGTTCCGGGGTAGTTTCTCTACAAACCAGGTCCGGATCAGCCTCCTCCCATTCGCCAGGGTACACTCTAGATTCACTACCTCCTCATTCTTACCCAGGGGCCTGATATCCGTCTCTAGGACAAGGTGAACTGAGTCCCGGTGTTTGACCACTGCATACCCAGCCTGGGTTTTAGAGGGACGCACCGCTTTAGGACCAGTCCGGACCCAGGAGCCCTGGATTAGAACCAGGTACCCCTGTTCTCCCTCACCAATATCTGAATCACTATCTCCCTCTCCTAGTGTGGCATCAGGTCCAAATGTGACTGTTTTAGTGGGCTGCTGTACAGGGAGGATGGTGGTGCCAATAGGTACTAAATACCTACAGTCTCCCACTTTAACTGTATACTGTCCAGGATGCTGCTTCCGGGCCTTGAAGTGCCGCCCATACACCGTCACAGTTTCAGAGTTCACTGTCAGGGTGTACTGTCTCTCTGTGTGGACTAGAGTGCCATTAATAGCCACAGGGATGGCGGTGGAGGGTTGAGGAGGAGGGGAGGGCTCCCTGAGAGGAGGGGTAGGAGGCTTCTCCCAAAGCTTGGGAGGGGATGGCATCCTGTCTGGCTGTTTATAACCCCCATTAGGTAGCACTACAAAGGGAGACTCACCAGGCCGGTCTGGTAGAATCACACTGGGCTCCCTGCTGCCTAACAACCCAGCAAACTCAGGTTTCAACCTACCCCATTGATCGTACAGTGCACTAAGAGGCACCATCTTGCTCCCCTCATCTGACCCCTGACTGCTGCTGACAGACAACTCACCAAGAGTGTGAGGTAGGGTGTTGGTATCAGGGGAGGCGGACTGTTGCCTCATGTGTTGTTCCGGTGAGATGGGGTGAGGGTGGACCGGGGAGGAGCAGGTGGGGTGGTCTCCACCAGCAGGAGCAGTGGGATACTTGCTGCCCTCTGGTAGGATAACAGGAACAACATTAACTGCCTTGACATAGTACTTACTACTGTTGTACACCACAACAAACCGACCTGGTCTCTGTTTACTGGGTCGCACATTATTAGCAGGTATTACCCTCCACTTAGCATTGATATAGATCCTGTAGAAGCCGGTACTGGTGATAGGAGTGATTTCATCGTCACATTCTGGAGTAACAGGCCGGATGAAATAGGATTTATATGTCTCGTTATCTAACGTCACCTTGACATATTTCCGGGTAGATTTAGTCCGGATTAACCGACCCGATACTATCTTGGTAGTGTTGTTCTCAAGGAGAACCGAGTACAGGGCATCTGGTTCTATCTTGATATTCTTGAAGATCTTCCTGTCCTCCTCGGAGGAGAGAGAGGAGCTGCTGGAGGTGTTCATCTCGGGGGAGGATGTTAGGATCTTAACACTCTTCTCAACCCTCCTCTCTGAGTGGTGGGTGGTGGTGGTTGTACCGGTTCTGGAGGGACTCCGCAGGATTCCAGTGGGGGATTTAGAATGATGTGGACCAGGGGATATGGGCTGGGTAGGTGGTAGGGGCTGGGTAGGTGGTGGTGGGACTGGGATTGGGGCGGGGGAGGGTGGTTTCTGTTCCTTGGTAGGACAGTTGGGACACTGGAAGGGTAGGATGCTACAGGGTGCCCCACACTGACACTTATCCCCATCATCCCCCTCCCCATTGTCCAATATCGCACTCTCCTCAGACTCTCCATTTAGTATCATCCTGCAGTCGATAATCTCATGATAAGTCCCTTTGAACCACACCATCCCACTACTCCTGTTTGGATGACGCTGTATCTTGCTACCCTTCACTATCAAACACCCCACATTGGGTCCCAGATCCACATAATACGTCAGATTGGGCTTTATAACAATGTTCCTAATACTAAGGTTGACCGGGGTGTACCTCTCAGGTTGATACAGGTATATCTCACTGACGATACCTGCCCTGTCCTTATCAAGACTGACAATCAGGGCTTTGTCATTTCCTGGAATCGGCCTGATCTGGTTTCCACGAACCACCTCCCACTTCTCGTTAATCTTCACTTGGTACATTCGGTCCTCGTGAATATAGACTCCGTAGTACTTGAAGGGATATGTGGCTGTACTTGGTACTGCTTCCTGTTGCTGGGGCGACTGTTGTCTTGGTGACGGTTGCCTAGGTGATGTTTGTTTTGGTTGCCTAGGTGATGGTTGTTTCTGTTGAGGTTGTTGTTGTTGAGGTTTGGTGTTCCATGGTGTGTTGTTGTTGTATGTTGTCTGAGAGGTACTGGTCTGTTGGTTGTAATAATTGACAGCCGTGTTGTTCCCATAGTAACCAGGCGAGGACCTGCCCCCAGGAGGATGAGGGTGCCGAGATGGGGAGGGTGATCCCCCTCCCTTACCACCCCGAGACGGTGATCTCCTGGAGGGTGTAATTGAGGGAGAGAAAGCCTTGTGGTACGGGTTGTAGCTGGTGGTCCGTGGTGATATGGGTCGGATGGGCTGATCAGGGGTCACTGCCACGATCTGTTCCACTCTGATGGGGGTGTTGGGGTTCTGGTAGTAAATCACCGCACTACCATCAGGGGTTGGAGCTAATTGGGAGCCCAGCACTGTCAACCATTGAGCATTAATATAGATCTTATAGTACCCGTAGGTATAGATTGGTAGACCCCGGTATAGGAACGAGTAGGTGGGTTGGGTTGCTGTAGGGGCAACAGGGGCCGGGATGGAATCATAACTATAGATCTCAGTCACCAGAACGAAGTTGTTGGGGCCCTGGTTCTATCGCACTCTCCTCAGACTCTCCATTTAGTATCATCCTGCAGTCGATAATCTCATGATAAGTCCCTTTGAACCACACCATCCCACTACTCCTGTTTGGATGACGCTGTATCTTGCTACCCTTCACTATCAAACACCCCACATTGGGTCCCAGATCCACATAATACGTCAGATTGGGCTTTATAACAATGTTCCTAATACTAAGGTTGACCGGGGTGTACCTCTCAGGTTGATACAGGTATATCTCACTGACGATACCTGCCCTGTCCTTATCAAGACTGACAATCAGGGCTTTGTCATTTCCTGGAATCGGCCTGATCTGGTTTCCCCGAACCACCTCCCATTTCTCGTTAATCTTCACCTGGTACATTCGGTCCTCGTGAATATAAACTCCGTAGTACTTGAAGGGATATGTGGCTGTACTTGGTACTGCTTCCTGTTGCTGGGGCGACTGTTGTCTTGGTGACGGTTGCCTAGGTGATGTTTGTTTTGGTTGCCTAGGTGATGGTTGTTTCTGTTGAGGTTGTTGTTGTTGAGGTTTGGTGTTCCATGGTGTGTTGTTGTTGTATGTTGTCTGAGAGGTACTGGTCTGTTGGTTGTAATAATTGACAGCCGTGTTGTTCCCATAGTAACCAGGCGAGGACCTGCCCCCAGGAGGATGAGGGTGCCGAGATGGGGAGGGTGATCCCCCTCCCTTACCACCCCGAGACGGTGATCTCCTGGAGGGTGTAATTGAGGGAGAGAAAGCCTTGTGGTACGGGTTGTAGCTGGTGGTCCGTGGTGATATGGGTCTGATGGGCTGATCAGGGGTCACTGCTACTATCTGTTCCACTCTAATGGGGGTGTTGGGGTTCTGGTAGTAGATCACCGCACTACCATCGGGGGTTGGAGCTAGTTGGGAGCCCAGCACTGTCAACCACTGAGCGTTGATGTAGATCTTGTAGTACCCGTAGGTGTAGATTGGTAGACCCCGGTAGAGGAATGAGTAGGTGGGTTGGGTTGCTGTAGGGGCAACAGGGGCCGGGATGGAATCATAACTATAGATCTCAGTCACCAGAACGAAGTTGTTGGGGCCCTGGTTCAGATAGAGACTGTTTGGATCAGCACCGGGGCTCAGTTGGGAACCAAATACTACCACGTACCGGTTATTAACGAATATCTTGTACCTCCTCTCCCTGTCAATGTAGAGACCCCGGTAGTAAAAAGGGTAGGAGGTAGTAGAGACGTTATTCACCGGGAACACTTCATAGATCCGGTAGGGAGTTCCGTAGTTTGAGTCGTTGAGGATCAGATATTGAGGGTCCCCCGACACATGTAGGGTAGATCCCAGGACAGTCACCCACTGGTTGTTTAGACATGTTTTATACTGGAGATGAGAGTATATCAGCTGGTTCTTGAACTGTAGCGGGTAGTTACCCTTGTGCTGGTCCAGTATCACATTCACCTTGACTCGGTCTCCCAGCAACGGACTGGAGCACTTCTGACAGAACTCATCATACCTCTGGTAGGTACCATCAGGGAGCATGATGTACGCAGATCCGATCTCAGAACGGTAGCTAGCCCTCGCTGATCCGTCACTGTTGAACACACGGACCCCGGGGATACAAGTGAACTCTCCGTCTCCTAGTAACGGAGCTGAGGGAGGTCTGGAGGAGGAGACGGAGCTGTTGTTTGATTGAACACGCACTCTCACTGATCCTTCCGGGGAAAGGTGTTGGGACATCAAACAAGGTAACACTCTGAGTGTTCGAGAGAGAGAGAGAGAGAGGGGGGGTCAGGGGAGACTTTGAGCTGCTGTCTATATCTCTCTCTTGGGCGTTAGAGAGATATAAAACGTTGAGTTCCACCGACTATTAGCGATGGAAGGGACACAAAAAGAGCTATTGGTGCTCCAAATATATGACAAGGAAAACTGAGGCATTAAATAAGAAAGCTTCTATCTTATTCTCTCTATCTATCTCTGGGGGATTTGATCCACTTGTTACAATATGCGGTGGAGACTTTTCCATCGGGATGTAGAGAGATGTAGAGAGATAAACAGCAGAGAGAGAGAAAAAGACAAACCAAGATACAAACCTAGTACACACATAACAGATCAAACGTGTCAAATATATAGGAAGGGCAAAGCATGTGTTGAAATGTGGGGTGTTATACATGAAGTATAAACACTGACCTTGCTTTCACTTTCTTGTTTCTTTTTCCAAAGGTAATCAACTAGAGCCTTCTTAAAGGATCCCTCTTTCCACCTGAACAGCGTAACTTAGGGTTTAATCAGTACAGAGTGTCCAGTGACAGAGTGTGGTATTCAGCGTGTTTCCTATTTATCAAAACGAGATGTAAATTAAACATAACAAAACTCACCGTTTTACTGTTTCATTGTACTGCGGTAGGTCAGATGGTTGCTTGTACAGGGGCTGAAAATAGGACAAAACTAGTTAACACAGCTTGATAAAAAACCTCTAGGCCCACCAGACTACAGCCTACTAAAATACAGCCTACTAAAATACAGCCACCCCGGGCCCTAACCAACCTTGTTTAATTAACAACCCACTACAGACTGAGGTGATTATATCAGCTGCACACTTACCAGACCAGGAAGGCGTGGTTCAAGAAGAGGGCATCCCAGGTGAAGCATTGACATGTTGGTATGCTCAGCTCTAGCCTGCAAATAGATATGATGGGTCATGACTCATGGGAAGATGTTCTCAGTTCGGTTGAAAGTTTCAATTTGGGTCAAGTAAGGCAAGATGAAATATAATGAGATATAATGGGGTGAATATGTTAGATTAGGAGTAAAAGTACGCAACAAAACCCAGCTGGCAGCTACATGACTTGTCCACTAAGTATTTGTTTACCTTGTTCTCGCTGTAAATCCTCTGGATCAGTTTAACATTTTCTGTTATTTCTGTTTTCCTAGGATTCACGGGAACCATTTCGACATTCAGAACTCCCACCTTCTCTTTCTTCTGAACGGGGATGAGGGTGGTGGGGTTAAAAGGTGGGACAAGAAAGTATGGTGAGAGATGTTGGTGACTAGTGTGGTACAACAAAGTGGGGTAGCAAAGTAACTGAAGCACAGAATAGTCACAGGACCTTTTTCTAACTATGGATAACTCACCGATATCTCAGTGTTAACTTTCTTGATAACTCTCTCCGTATCAACTATGTCCTTATCGACCTTCTCCATTAATGCTAGTATACTCTCCATAGTTGGTTGCTGTTGCTCCTGTTGCTGTTCCTGTTTCTCTTCTTGTTCAACTGGTTGATCTGGCTCTATCTCTCCCTCCTCCTCCTCGACCCCATCTTCCACAATCTCCCCAGGTTCAGACTTGGGAGAGGGGGTGTGGGGTCCCACAACTGCCGGGGTGTGCCCATTGGGCACAAACTCCCCGAACACAGGACCATTTGTCAACATACTTGCTACAGAGAGATGGAATGTTAAGTAATTGGGAGGGAAGTTAGGAAGGCAGCTGGGGTAGGGGAGGGGTGTTGCCGGACACCAGAGCTGAAGAGGAATCAGGAAATGTTAGAGATGTGATTGGGACGGGGATGGGGTTGTCGTGACATGTCGGACACCGCTGACACCAGATGTTG
>AVPN01000886.1:11896-26598 GCA_000695325.1 Pleurobrachia bachei
TCTCTCTCTCTCTCTCTCTCTCTCTCTCTCTCTCTCTCTCTCTCTGCGTCACAATGTGACTGCCAATCAAGATAACAATTAGAACACGTAAACATATTATTCAGTAGTCATGAACACTCACTGAACACTCCGATAAAACAGAAAATAAAGGAGAGGACATGGTTTCCTGTTAAAGCAATACTTTCAATACAAGCGAATTTAAGGTATCACTCTTAGACAGTGAGACACACTGAGAGAAGCTGCTGGATAATCTCCAGCCTGGACAAGACAGTATTTTCAACTGAAACTGTGGTGTCAAAAGTTGGCTAGCTATAATAGGACATGCACTAAATTAGCACACACACCTGTACACATGTTACTAACTTTAGAGCGCAGTGTGAAATTACCACATGTACCAGACACACGTCATCATACGTACGTACCAGAACTCAATTAACATTCAGCAGGACTCAATTAATTACAGTTGTAAGATATAGCTATAGGCTACTATCATCAAGGGAGAAAAAACTAACTGATAGGCTTTTTATTAATTGAAGAAGGTTTGCGGAACGAAACGAACGGCTAGATTATATGTACTGTGACTGGAGTTCAATGTTCATTGAACAGCACATAACACACACGGGACGGTGGATAACAAAAAGAGAAGCTGCGGCTACTGAAACTCTATACTAGCGATAGCAACCTAAACTGAAATTTGAGTTCACACGAAGCGAGAGTATTTCCTACCGAATGTATATGTGAGTGGTGCCTGGCGGGTGTCCAAATAAAGAGAATGTGAGCTGGTTATGAACTATACCAACACAGTGAGCTGATTCGAACTGCCACCCGCCAGAATTGCAACTCTGTCTGCTGTTGTATCTGGTAAATGCGTGATGTAACATGCTGTGTATTGGATTTAATCCAATACAGTCCTAATATGTCTGGCATATGGCATTAGTTGCCAAAATAACATTTACAGACCACTCCCAAGAAACATTATCAAACATTATCTAACATTATCTGATCCCTCTGATATCCCCTTCAGGAGAGTGTATTTAGTTTGGGAGTAGTGTTATGTTTTTGTGCAGATTACAGATACACTCTCTATCTAACATCCCCCCCCCCCGTCAGGAGAGTGTGTTTAGTTTGGGAGCAGTGTTATGGTTTTGTGCTGATTGGGGCCTCTCAGAGGAAGAGGAGCCCGTCCTAAGTGCTGCCCTTCAATCTCTTATCGTGGAAATGACTCAGGGAGATCCAGACAGTCGACCATCACTAGCTGAACTAATACAGGTACAACAACCAGCAGCATTATACGTATAGTACCACAACTTGTCCTACACTGACTGTACACCGCGCAACCGGCCTTGCGTAGCCGCACCGGGCCTTCGGCCCGGTGCGAAGAGGAGGGTTAAAAATTAAAATTTTAATAAACTTTTATAAAAGTTTGAAATCTGGTCATCCTGAGAGCATTCACTAGCGTCGTAAAAGCTTTTAACTATTTAATACTTTACAACTGCAAAAATAAAATACTCTCTCCTGTCTGGGATGCCAGACAGCTCCCTCAATAGAGGTACCTAACCCTCTCTAACCGTGTAACAAGCTCAACTATTCTCCCTACCTCTAACAACTGTCTCCCTGCCTAGGAGTACAAGAACCACATGTCGGTATCAAATACAACTGAGAGCACACTGAGACGTCTGTTCAACCAGTACCGCAATTCACTCCGTGTAAGTAGAGTGAGAGAGAGAGAGAGAGAGAGAGAGAGAGAGAGAGAGAGAGAGAGAGAGAGAGAGAGAGAGAGAGAGAGAGAGAGATTTATACAGAAACACAGAGAGAAGCTGTGGCAGATGGTGTAATAAAGATAGACATTACGAAGGGATATTAAAAAGTCATCTTCCTTGAGATATTACTACTGCTGTCATGTGCTAAGGTTTCATTCATACCCTCCTTATAGATTTCATTCATACCCTCCTACTGTGTGACATTGTGACCCTTCATTCACCATGCACAGTTTCAGGCGATTCAAGTTAACCCCAACCTATCACGTTATTACTCTTTCAGGCAAACACAAGTGCACTAAACTCAAGTTTCCTGAGCTACGCCCCGACACCCCAACCCCCTGCTGCAGCTCCAACCTCAATCCAGATCTTCATCAACAAAGAGGACCTCAGAGCCTCCACCTCCTCCCGGCCACTAGACCCCTCTGTGACGGTACTAAATATTAGTAGTGACAACAGAACATCTGTTAGGGGGAGCTCACATCAGGCCACACCGTCTAGGGGAGATGCGTTCCTGAATATAGGGGATCCACACGAGGTGAGCCCTCCCGCAGGGGTCATCAGAACCAAGGTACTGGGAGTACCGGAGATACATCTCAGTAATGCGTCCATTTCTCCAGACACTACTCTGAGTCCTGAGAAGGAGGTGGGGCGACTCTACAAGCCACCCAAAGTACACGACACCACCCCACCCCCTCGTGATGAAGTGGAAAGGTTCTCCTGTGATGAAAAAGAGGAAGAGAGGTTCTCACCTGGTGGTAATGAGGAAGTAGAGAGGTTCTCACCTCCCCCTCTCTTCCAGGACCAGGAAAACCCCCGTGCTATAGTCTCCCGACTCAGGCAGATCTCTCTCGGAGAATTCGCTCCAGAGCAGCTGAGATTCCACGACCTAACTCAGGGAATGAGTTGTCTTCGTCAGCAGGTTTACAAACTATGTGATGATGATGATGATGCAAAAGGGAGAGAGCGGTCTAATTCTCCTCTGTATTCCCGGAAAAGATCAGAACAACAGAGGTCCCCTTCTCCGATTGAAACACCTCGCAAC
The DNA here is from genome assembly GCA_000695325.1 of Pleurobrachia bachei. Taxonomy (NCBI): domain Eukaryota; kingdom Metazoa; phylum Ctenophora; class Tentaculata; order Cydippida; family Pleurobrachiidae; genus Pleurobrachia; species Pleurobrachia bachei. Next base: position 14,699 of record AVPN01000886.1, read on the forward strand.
AGTTCTCCTGCCCATTCCCCCACAATACCAGAAACAGTAGCTGAGTTGTCTCACCACTTACTCAACAGAGAGACAGAGGACATCTCTCCGATAAAGGAGACCCGTCCTGACACAGATCAGGACATGTCTAGTCCTCTTCAGCGGACCTGCCCTGAAACAGATCAGGATCCCTCTAGTCCACTACAGCGGACTCGTCGGGCCAGTATAGCGGACACCCTTTCCAAGTTCCAGGGTAAGGGGATGATCCCAGCCAACCAGCGGGGAGTCCTGCGTGACATCATGGGATTACTGGATCTAGAGGTGGATATTGGGGGTGTCCTGGAGTATCTCGAGACGAGGGTTGAGATAAACCTGGACCGGTTAGAGCAGGGAGACACGGTTGTCAATGCTCTGGCTGGTATTGAAAGTGATTTGGAGTTCAAGATACTACAAGTTGAGGCTCTGAAGAGGGCGACTGAACAGGATGAGGCTGAATTAGAGGCCATGAGGGACATACTACCAGAGTCAGTCAAGTTAGAGACCATGAGAGATATACTACCGGAGGCAGTCAAGTTAGGGCACCATCCCGGCCTTGTAGTGGTACAGCAGGGTAGAAAGGAGGATCAGGGGCATTCGTCCCCCTTACCAGTGATACAAGAACCTACTTCTAGTACCTCTATGGTTGAGAAGAGTGCCACTGCACCTAAACCTGCACCTATGGAGGAGAGGGTTAGAGAGAGAAGGCGGAAGCTGGCGGAGAGAATCCAGGAAAAGAGGAGGACTAGAGAGGTGACGGAGCCACCAAAAAGAACTAGGAGTGAGGAACGGTTAAACACTCAGTTATACCATAGTCTGCGAGATATTTCAAAATCACCTCTACATTTTGAGGATGAGGGTAGTGATAGCACCATTGCAGATCACATCACAGAACCAGAGAGATCTGATCCTGAACCCTCCTCCTCCAGGGACCATAATGTTGATCATCACACCTCGTCATCTCAAGCAGTAACAGAACCATCCCAGTTTACCAGAGTAGAACCATCATCACAGATTAAAAGATCTCCATTTGAACCATCATCCCAGATCATCACCAGATCTCCAGTAGCTATCCTTCCCAAGTGCTCCCTACCCCGTGAGGAGCTAGTCTCCTTTGTCCAACAACACCTCTCAGACGCAGATTCCCGGGGTGTCCTTCAGGCTGTACTATTTCCTAAACAAGAGGAGGGGGAGGAAGATACAGGTATAATAATGTGTATATTTTCAATATGTACATACCAGCTTATATATTGTTGACTAGTTGGCTTGACTCAACAGAGCTGACATGTTTGATTGGCTGTCATATCTTGAAACCAATCCATTCAGTTTCAGTGGCTAGTACGATCCGTGGCAAGCAGGATTTATCAGCTATAGAGGAGTGTGAGGAACCTCAATTCAGCCCACGGGTAAGGAAGAAACTTGTATTGGTTAACTTAAACTTTGTTGATTGTACCGTTCACTCACTTTAGTCACAGTTATATTATAGTGAGCAGTGTAGATAATTTAAGGGAATCTGATCCTCACCAGGGCCTAGTTAGACGTAGCAACTACAGACGAATTGACAGCACCTGCAGTATCGAGGAAGTTCTGGATCTGACGAGTGAAATGAGTGAGGATGATTTAGGATCAATCACAACCCGCAAACATTACACACATCGAGCACCTATCAAGGTAACTTAGACACCCCGTTATCGATTGTCAGCGCTTTAACAGTGTGCCAACATGTGTTACAGTCCCAGATGAGCGGCCCAAATCAAACCAAACTGATCGGTGTGCCAACATGTGTCACACATACGCGCACCAGTTTCACATCTCCGTTTAGCGCGCATCGTTTAGTGTGTAAAAAGTACACAACCGACACCCCCAGGAGTTCCGATCGGCGTATGACGACAGAAGAACCTCTCCAGACGGAGCCTATTCAGATACCTCTGATATCTACGACTGTAAGTTAACCATTCGGTTCCCTGGTTAGACATGTCTCCAACACTGTCATTTTATTTAATAAAAGAGCGATTGCAGGTGTCTCTAACACCACCATCTTTCAGTTCCCTCATTTGATATCGGCCCAGTACTGATTCCTGGGAAAGTAAGCCCACCTCCTGGAATCCAAGGACCACCTCAATATTTCTCAAGGGCCGACCATTATAGAGCTGGCCTGTTCAAACCGATTTATAGCCTACCATCGGACACTGTTACCGGGCAGTTACCCTACCAAGACAATCCATGAAATCATTGGGGAAGAATTGAAACACAGACAATTTAAAGTTTACTGTAGAATAAAATAGTTTCAACAGTGGTATGTTGACAAGAATCTCTTTCTCTCTCTCTCACTCTCTCTTTTCTCTCTCTCACTCACTCTCTCTCACAGCTCCTACATTTTTTGTTACCGTCCCTTATGTTTCTCGTTTTAAGTTTTGGTGTCAAATGGGCTCTCTTTTTTAACGTTAGATAATAATAAACATATACAAAACACGGTCCCGCACACTCTCACAGCAGCAGAAACACATCATGATGACGTCGACATATGACGTCATTGCACCAGCTGCAACAGATGTTTGAACAGATTGTCAGAACATCACAGTTCCAGCAGGAAACACTCAGACACATGAACAACAGCTCTACTGTGTTCTCTCTCTGTCACACACGCGGTATACTAAACGTAGTCTAACAAATAAATACTATTATAAGGAAAGTACTGAGGTTCAGGGTTGTATTGTTCATACAACTGCACGAGTTTAGGGGCGTGACGGGGTCGAAACGGAACACAACACTGTGTGCAGTGTTATAAACTCGGTGTCTCTCGCAGCAAAGAAAATATAACGGACAAACCACATTACAACGAGGTCTGGTGAAAAATATTGCACCCTTGCATCCCCTCCGTCAACCGTGTTCCAAAAACACGTTGATAAACAGACACACCCAAAAATAGGCGAAAAAGGGTAAATCGATCTTGCTCCTTCTCTTTATCTCTATCTCACTCTTTATCTCTTTATCTCTATCTCTCTCACTCACTCTCTCTTTATCTCTCTCTCTCTCTCCCTCTCTCGTGCGACCAGGAGCTCGGATCGCACACATCCTAACACCCATATCATCTCGAATTGGAATTAGTAAGTTCGAGTTCTGCAATAATTGGAAGGTGATCCGAGGGGTAGTGGACATTAGGACATCCAGTCACCTTGTTCCGAATCATCCAGTCCTCGTCAATTCCGCCCAGGACACCCACGGTACGGAGGCTATCCTTACTGTGCAGAATGTGGTCGAGGATCCCCTTAAAATCGTATGTGTAGTTGGTATACTTGAGGTTTTCCAACATTTCATCACTGTAACAAGACTTCAACTTGAAATTGTGTTTGAAATGTTTGGACCCGTTCTTGTTCCCAAGGCACTCTCCGTTCGCCTTCTTCAGGAATCCGTGATATTTGAAGCCGTGGAACTCGCTGTGTTCAGTGCTGATTTGACTCTTTAGTAGGAACTCAATGACTGCGGAATCAGGGGTCGAGTTGAAGTCGCCACAGACAACCATGGGAATATTGTAGCTCCCCTTGATCTCCTTCACAAATGCGTCCACCTGGGAAGGGAGGGTATATTAGAGGAGGGGAGAAGTAGTGATAGTAGTAATATCCTAGTAAGTGGTGTGGGAGTAATAATAGCCTTGAAAGGAAGAAGGAGTGGCCAGATTGATTTTGATGAAAAGTTGGAGAGAGATGAAAATCAAAAGACGCTGAACTGTATAATAGTTCGATTCCGAGAAAGAAATAATTAGATATATTCCCGGATGTGACCGCAAATAATAGCAGGGAGATTGGAGAGAATAGGGAGAAAGAAGGGAGGAGAAAGAAAGGAGTCCCGGAAAATGCTCCGATATATTAGTTATTCATAGAACATACCTCATTCATAAACATTATGTTCTGGATAAGTTTCACATCAGAATACTCAGGATCCCAGTTTATGTGGGTATTCAGGATAATCAGCTTGGAGTGACGGGCCCCTGAAAAAAAAGGGATGTTAGAGAGACAAAATAAAATAAAGAAACTCATGGATATTGTTCAATAATTATAAAAATCAGTTGTTATGTTCTACCCCTCCGGAGCATGGCGAGAGAGGGTTCAACAAGAAAACTGGCACTGTATCATCCATTATATACCAGCACCACTCTCTCTCACTGCACAATGCACACCGAACTAAATCACCCACCTTGTGTTGGCTCTTTGATATCAAGGCAGCAACAGATCCCAATATTATCTTTGGTCTGTACCCTGTTAATCATATCATCTGCTCCCTCGGAGTTGGCTATGGCCAGCATACTGTAGTCGATATACTTCTCCTTGGCAAGGGAGAATCTAAGGGGGGATCGTGGTGTTAGTGCTGACAATTGTACTCTCTCGCCACATCCCTGCCTTGTTAATTTCAGGGTATTTTTAGCCGCGGTATGATTGAGAGGTCTAAAAACACCCCCCTCGAAAAAGCTCACATATATTAGCCCGCTAACAAGAAAGAGAGAGGGAGGGGTATGGGAGAAGGCTTGCACTCAAGGAATTTGGAAACCTGCCTAACGACTTCATCCCGAAACTCTGCCAAAAATTACAGACATACACACGTGAGCAAAGTCAATAAAGCATGTGTGTGGCAGCAGGTGTGGACTTGCATGAAGTAGTAGAGGAGCCCGCGCGCTCTGTTAAATAAATCGCGCGCCCTTGTCGCGCCAACCTCTCCACTGGAGAACGCTCTTCGGTAGACCCTTCAGACAAACGGCGTGAATGGCCACCACCCTTCTCTCTTACATCATATCATGGCAGTCCGATATAGGAAGTTTGATGATCAAATATGAGGCATTGGAATGAGCCCAAATTGTTAAAGTGGAATTTTTAGACCATCATGACATCATAATCCATGTGAATAGAGGGTGTGGAACCCTAACAAATCAAAGACCGGTCGGGGGAGTATTAAATTTCATAAATATCGAATCATCTGCCCTATCCTTAAACAGATTCTGTTCAGTAAAGCATATGTGTGGACTAGATTACGCACGGAGAGGGAAATGAATGACCGAACATGAACCGAGAGAGAGAGAGAGAGAGAGAGAGAGAGAGAGAGAGAGAGAGAGAGAGAGAGAGAGAGAGATCCACCTGGGAAGGGAGGGTATATTAGAGGAGGGGAGAAGTAGTGATAGTAGTAATATCCTAGTAAGTGGTGTGGGAGTAATAATAGCCTTGAAAGGAAGAAGGAGTGGCCAGATTGATTTTGATGAAAAGTTGGAGAGAGATGAAAATCAAAAGACGCTGAACTGTATAATAGTTCGATTCCGAGAAAGAAATAATTAGATGTATTCCCGGATGTGACCGCAAATAATAGCAGGGAGATTGGAGAGAATAGGGAGAAAGAAGGGAGGAGAAAGAAAGGAGTCCCGGAAAATGCTCCGATATATTAGTTATTCATAGAACATACCTCATTCATAAACATTATGTTCTGGATAAGTTTCACATCGGAATACTCAGGATCCCAGTTTATGTGGGTATTCAGGATAATCAGCTTGGAGTGACGGGCCCCTGAATAATAAGGGATGTAAGAGAGGCAAAATAAAATAAAGAAACCCATCGATATTGTTCAATAGTTATGAAAATCAGTTGTTATGTTCTACCCCTCCGGAGCATGGCGAGAGAGGGTTCAACAAGAAAACTGGCACTGTATCATCCATTATATACCAGCACCACTCTCTCTCACTGCACAATGCACACCGAACTAAATCACCCACCTTGTGTTGGCTCTTTGATATCAAGGCAGCAACAGATCCCAATATTATCTTTGGTCTGTACCCTGTTAATCATATCATCTGCTCCCTCGGAGTTGGCTATGGCCAGCATACTGTAGTCGATATACTTCTCCTTGGCAAGGGAGAATCTAAGGGGGGATCGTGGTGTTAGTGCTGACAATTGTACTCTCTCGCCACATCCCTGCCTTGTTAATTTCAGGGTATTTTTAGCCGCGGTATGATTGAGAGGTCTAAAAACACCCCCCTCGAAAAAGCTCACATATATTAGCCCGCTAACAAGAAAGAGAGAGGGAGGGGTATGGGAGAAGGCTTGCACTCAAGGAATTTGGAAACCTGCCTAACGACTTCATCCCGAAACTCTGCCAAAAATTACAGACATACACACGTGAGCAAAGTCAATAAAGCATGTGTGTGGCAGCAGGTGTGGACTTGCATGAAGTAGTAGAGGAGCCCGCGCGCTCTGTTAAATAAATCGCGCGCCCTTGTCGCGCCAACCTCTCCACTGGAGAACGCTCTTCGGTAGACCCTTCAGACAAACGGCGTGAATGGCCACCACCCTTCTCTCTTACATCATATCATGGCAGTCCGATATAGGAAGTTTGATGATCAAATATGAGGCATTGGAATGAGCCCAAATTGTTAAAGTGGAATTTTTAGACCATCATGACATCATAATCCATGTGAATAGAGGGTGTGGAACCCTAACAAATCAAAGACCGGTCGGGGGAGTATTAAATTTCATAAATATCGAATCATCTGCCCTATCCTTAAACAGATTCTGTTCAGTAAAGCATATGTGTGGACTAGATTACGCACGGAGAGGGAAATGAATGACCGAACATGAACCGAGAGAGAGAGAGAGAGAGAGAGAGAGAGAGAGAGAGAGAGAGAGAAGTATAGAAAGTATGGGTTTGTGATCCGTTTAATCTCTAAAAAGGAGAGAGGAAGAGGGCATTTACAATTTATTGATTGATCTGATTCGATCAGTATTGCCTCATTGCTCATAAGATTTCAATAGAAGCAATAACAGTAGCCCTAAGATGGAATAGATCAGGACATATTGGGAGCGATGTTATATAAATAGGGAGTATCCCTTCCCCTCCACTCTCCAGCTTCCCCCTAGAGTAAGAAAGGTATCTATGGCGAGGGAGATTGCAGGGGTAATGAGATTCCACTGTTAGTATTAAAGCCCTCTCACTCCGCGACTTGATTTTATCACGAAGGGAGATGGTAGTGGCAGAGCCCAGGGGCGGTCCGACAGTAAGATTAGGAAAGAGAAACAGAGAGAGAGAGAGAGAGAGAGAGAGAGAGAGAGAGAGAAGGAGAGAGATAGAAGAAAAAAGATAGATGTTTAAATAAGATCTCCCCTTCCACTCTCCTACTTATACTTATGCTGCTTCTGCGTATACACGCAAACACACTTTGCATGCAAATCCACAAGTCTATCTCTGCATGTCCAGTGTCCACAGACCACTGCAGAGATAGAGATAGATATGGACACTGTCCATTGGACAGTCAGAGATAGAGATAGAGAGATGGTGAGAGAGGGCTTAAATTAACAGTGACATTGAAAAACGGAAGGTTCATTCATTCTAGAATCCTTAGGAACAATACATTGTACCCATACATCTGATACACATTCACGTAGGCGTACTAATCTTTTTCCCCGAAATTTGATCCCGTTTTCCCAGAAAAAGAAAATAACGTCATTGTAAAACCTACTTGTTCTTCTTAAAGAATATTGCACAGCCATCCACCCTCTTCCTTTCCTCCTCACTTCCCAGTGTTTTGGAGCGGGATTTAGGACAGAACGTCCCCTCATAGTCATGTGCCTCTAACAGGGGCCGGAACTGGTTATAAAACTTATCTGTCTCGACCTGAAGGAGGAGATATGATTGTAGGAGGGTGCTGGGTGAGACCTTGAGTTATAATTCTAAAGTACATTTTATGTGTAGTACACATGCCCGCAATACTCAAACCCCCAAAGCACCCCAAGGATTTTATTGAAGTGCCGCCAAGAAAATGACACAATATACACACCCCATCTCAATCTTCCCCCGCCTAATCATTGTGGGTGTCTCAACTAGCCGAGAGAGTGAGAGAGAGAGAGAGAGAGAGAGAGAGTGTGTTTGATCAATCAGTGAGGCCCTGTAATTAGTGAGAGGGTTGACGCACAATCACGCGGCGGGAGGACTAACATGACAGTCTCGCACCCGAGAGGGAGTTAACAAGATTGGGAGAAAGAGAGAAAAGTGAGAGAGAAAAAGTGAATTTGAGAAAAATGTGAGAGCACCAAAATATTACTGGCAAAGAACCAATGAAAGGCAGAGCTGTGATATTTGGCTAATTGCCCAAAACCCCTCATTACAGTAGTACAAAGAGAATGGGACACCAATCAAACCTCGATTTACCGGACTCTGGTTTGGCACGGTATATCGAGGAACACGGTATTTATCGAGAAATATCAGGGGAAAATTATACGACCGGTAAATCGAGGCCCGGTAGATCACGGTTCGACTAGATATTATAGCAGTATTCCTACCTCTTGAAGAGCAATAATGTCAGCATTTGATTGTCGTATTTGTCCCATTATCAACTCCTTCCGTTTCTCCCAAGAGAGGGAGGCTGAGGGACAGTACCCGTACTTGGTTCGAGTTGCGAGCTGTTCCGCCAGAATGTTGTAACACATCACTGTGAATGTCACTGAGGGGGAGGATGGTTAGGGGAGAGAGAGGATGGTTAGGGGACGATGGGGAAGAAGGGATGGGTAGAGAGGATGGCTAGGGAGAGAGAGGATGGTTAGGAGGAGGGGATGGTCAGGGGGAACGATGCAGATGGAGGTCAGGATAGAGGATATTTGCAAGGAAAGAGAGGATACAATTGTGGAAAGGGGATGAATTGGAGGATAGGGTTACGGGGGTGTGGATGACAGCTAGGGGTGCATGGGAAGGAACATTTTGAGGCATTGTTACCAGGGATTATCACTACATGAATATGGGCCTACAGCTATTTAAATAGATATAGTGAGAGGGAGATTTAGAGAAAGGAGATCGTGGCAGAATTAAAATGGCCCCACGGCCAGCGGCCTACATTACCAAGCAAGAAATAAGTGAATTCATAAAAGAAGGGATCAGGGATGGTAGTGATCGATTTCAAGTCGCTTCGATTTCGCTGATAGCTAAGAATCCGACTCGCGAAGACTTTATTTTGAGCTGATTATGCCATAACCATGATGGCTTTATTAAAAATTAAATTTTTATTAAAAATGAATCAAGTTAAGTTGGTAAAATGAATGATTAAAAATTGGTATTTTTTACCAAACATCAATTTTAACCCGTTTTTACAAGAAATTGGTAAATTCATGCGCTAAAAAATCGTACAGCCATTACACTTGATCGATATTGATGTAAGTCAGAATTTCAGCTCTCTATCTCAAAGTTCATTTTTTCGACTGGAATGAATCCTGAATGAATTTGAAAACAGGAATGCTTTTTCAAAACGGAATTTCACAGTCGCCTTTGGGTTTCGATTTCCTTTCAAACGCGACTAATTTTAGCTTAATTGGACCACAAAAAGATACACAGTGGCCAGTTTTCTAACCCTAGGTCTGGTCATGTGACCCCCATTGAGACGCTAGTGTGATTACGAATTGCCAATAAGCGGGTGTAACGGTCGAATATCACGTATCACATCTGCTAATGAGGCCGGTGTACCGATACAGCGTCCGTTAGAATGTGAGTTCTCTTGCTAACTCGTCATAATTTGATGGGGATCACATGACCCGACCTAGGCTTTGTAAACTGGTCACTGTGAATCTTGTGGTGATCCAATTGAGCTCAAACTGGTCGCGTTCGAAAGAAAATTGATAGCCAAATAAACTTGAGAAATTTTGGTGTAGAAATATGGTCCCTTTCAGGCGTTCATTCAATGTTCATTCTGGCGGAAAAAATGAATTTTCACCCAGAGAGCTGAAACTCTAGATTCCTCGAATGAGTACCGATACAAATATTGTGCCAAAATATCAGAGTGATTGAAATTAAAATTCTGGGCGAAAAGAAGGCCAACGTACCATTAGTTTTTTTTGGGCCGTGCGGTACATAAATCTGATTTTAGGAATCGTTTCTCTGTCCTCGTACCCCTATGATTTTAACAAGCGAAGGATAGGAATTAGGAACCGTTGCTAGCAATAACTTTTAACAAATTCCAACCCTCCGGCCTCCAATCCATCCCTTAGCTTAGCTGTGGCCTTCAACAACCAATGATTCGGTATGAGTTGGTACGATATCATATACTAGAATCTTGATTATTGTCACATTTGTGTCATGTGCATGGGATACTTGATAGCTATAGTTTCACTGTCACACATTCCAGTGAAATGCCAGCATTACACTGCCATACCATAGACCACTTCTACAGCTACACTGCACAGCCATGTCTCAACTTAGCTGGAATTCTATGAGGCTGGGGGAGGAATAATACAGGGCTCTTTCCCAACCATTTTATAGACACACGCCACACAACATGTTATAGACACTAGTTTAATGAACAGCTATAACATTAGCCTCGTGTTATGACTCAAGGTTGGTGCTGTCATCAAGAAGTGTATCCCAGCAACTCCCCCCTCTCAGGCAGCAATGACAGTCAGCGATGAAATTATTACGTGTATGATAGAGAGAAAGAGAGGGAGAAAGAGAGAGAAGTGAGAGGCATGGTTTCGACATGATGATAAGGAACGAGCGAGTTGAAAGGAGACCTAAATCCTAAACATCTAGAGGAAGGAGGCACCCATACCAATGTGTGTATCTCTTCACACACAGAGAGTGAGTGTTCCTGAACTTACTGTGTTTCCCAGTCTTCTCTCGAACGGTCAACCAGGGTCTCTCCGGAGGACTATCAGGGTCTGAGGGAGAGAGAAGATGGTCAGAGATTTGGAGAATTATATTCTTTGCTATTCTGACTAAAATTCCTTTTTGCTACTGAAATGAAAAGGGTGCAGTGTGACAAAAGGAGAGAACAAAGAGTGATACGAAGGGAGCTCGAAACGTCGACGTGCCTATTGTCGTTAACTCGCCATAAATGATATTATATTGTTCATCGTGTTCATAGAGACTCTCAACTAACCTTCTAGAGTGTCCAGCAGGAATTGTAATAGCTTCTGAGTTCCATTCACCTCCATCGACTGAAAGGGGCGGAGATTAGAGAGGAGAGGGACAAAGGAGGGGGCTCTACTGATGAGAAAATTAGGGAAATAGTAAACACACAGACATTGAACAGTCTGTGATAAAGAAGTTGAGCCTGTCTCTAATGATGGTATAAGAGGCTAGTGTAATGAGCTACTACATCGTGATTAATTATATCTGATGGATATTGGATGACCCTATCTCTCTCCTTTCTTATCTTTCTACATCTCTCTTTCTATCTCTCTGGAGTCTCGCTCTCTTTCAAATCAAATCTCCCTCTCTCCCTCTTTCTCATCATGAAACACTCTGTGTGATGTAGCGTGTAATTTGCTGTGTTTAGCAATATTGGGCCTCGGGCTATATAGATGAGAATTAGTATCACTACCCCTCATGAGAGCTATATTCCTCGTGCCTAATACTGCCGCGATGGGAGAGGGTTGAACCTAAATTCTGTTAGCGCGGGGAGGTCCCAAAAAAACTAGATTATTACCATTTGTAGGAGCTCAGGAGTAAGAGGATTACCGCCCAATTCCAACTTGTTCAACTGAAACAACCGACCCAGTTCATACGGCAGGACCTTGATACAGTTGTGTGAAAGGTTCAAGTTTTGTAGCTTCAGCATGTCGCCTAGTTCCACGGGTAGACTGAGGAAGCGGGGGTTAATTAGTTGTTACACATACAGGGGGGTGTCTATTAGTAGTGTGTATAACACGTGAAACATGATGCACTACTACACAGTAGTTTGTTGTTTAGTGCGGGGTTAGTAGAGGAGACAGAGAGATTTGTGTAAGTACACACAGACAGACAAATCCTACACACATCCTACTGAGCCAGACAGGAAGGATATTGGATTTGCAAGAGAGAGGGAGAAGTAGTGGATAAAATGTAGTACACTTCAAATTGTTGTTTCTCAGCCAGCAAGTATACCCCCCCCC
>AVPN01000887.1:6022-16114 GCA_000695325.1 Pleurobrachia bachei
CGGCTTCAGGAGCAGCTGTAGGAGCGGCTTCAGAAGTAACATCAGGAGCGGCTTCAGGAGCAACTGTCGGAGCGGCTTCAGGATCGGTTTTAGTAGCAAATCTGAAAATCTTGTGGTTTTTAATGCTATTTCGAATCGTTGTAAGCACATCACTGTATAAAACAGGATTCAGAACCGAGTTGAGGGGGAGGATGTTGAGGGAGAAGATCTGGTACCATGGTGACATGTCCATAATCTCAGCTGTGTGAAGGACGCAGCAGATAAGGAAGGGCATCCAGCAGCAGAAATCAGTAAGACAGATCAAGGAGACCTTGCGACTGAGCGATTTAAACTTCGTGTTTCTTTGGACTTGAGACCTTTTGGTGAGAATTGCAATCGCCATATGGCATACCGCTACACATACAAAGCAAAGAAAATAGATGCTAAGGTAAAACCAAACGTAAACTACCTGGGGATCATCTGGAAGGACAAATGCCTTGAACATGCATACTGGGTCGTTACCGTAGAAGGACAGCTTTTTGCCTCTTACCGGATCATAATCGTGGGAAAACATCTCAGAGATCATTTCCTGGAATGTGTCCCAAGAAACAGTGTTACCAGACTTCGTGATTTCTTGAATACCATGGTACCCCCGGACAATACTCAGCAGTTGACTTTTTTCCATCGCCCCACGAAAAAGTTTGATACCCTTATCAAATACAAGTCCGTTGACAAACCAATCATCCAAAGGATCTACCAGCGGGAGGGTAGCCATTGTTAAAGATAACAATGTGACTCCTCCGAGTAGTTCGCCTAACTTTATCTTTAGCATCAGCGTAACCTCACTTGAACGGCGGTATCGAAGGGCCATAACTGTACCATGGAGTCGGAAGCAACTGACCAAAGCCATAACAATGGAAGAAATGGATGATCCAGTGCTATTCAAAACCCCAATAATGGTACAAGGCGCTCCGCTAACCCATTCAATTTGATACTCACAGAACCCGGAACCCTGGATTAGGTGGATTGTAGTGAGGGTAAGGAGATAAATGGATGTCAGCAGATCTCCGAACGAAATCATTAAGACCATAGATTGATTGATCAGTTGACCACTCTTTTCTGCTTTATTTATCTTTTTGAAACCTTTGATTATGCTTCCAGTTGCTAGGGTGAAACCTGCAATTCCCATGACAAATGCAATTGCTAAAATATAGTTACTTTTCACGGCTTTTCTTCTGCAACTCTCATTGCATTCATCAGATAGGTCCTTGCAGTCAATCGTCCCGTCACACTTCTGGCTCAACGCTAGGAAACCAGATTTATCGGCGCACTGAAAATTGTTCGAGCATTCCTCTTCATCAGATCTATCCAAACAGTCGTCAACAAGATCACAAACTTTATCAAACTGGATGCAGTTAGTGTTTTTACAAACGAACAAGTCATTGTGGAACCGTTCGCGAGATGTTTGTACAATGGTAACTGAGCCAATCTGTAAGTTTAGAGAATAAAAGGTGTTTCTGAGGTTGCTACAAGTGTTATAAAGGACGGGCCTTTTCAAGGGGCACTGTGCGTTGTGGCAAAGTCCTGAACAGCTGTAAAACACATACGCTTCCCCGAACAAGTACCTACAATCACGCTTCTTTGTTGGAAGAACTAAGTCTGTTGTAAAATTTTTCCCAAAGAACTGATGAAATGGATGGTTGAAAGTCAAAGATTGACAACTTTGGTCTGCTAGCAAAAGATGATTGTCAAGGCCTTTCACACAAATTGCACTCCTGAGGGTTTTTCCTACTCCCGTTCTCATTTCAACCAGTTTTCTGTTTATTTGCGGTCTACTTTTAGCCATAAGACAGACTCCTTCGTCACAGTTCGAGGCAAAGGAGCATAAAAAGGCGGCCTCTAAAAACTTTGACTCATTGTGTTTGCAAAGGAAGACATTAACACATTTAGTTGTCGAATATTTAATTGTCCTCCTGATTCCTTTGCCGCACGTTTTCCAGTTATTCTTTTCATCTTCCCCGTCAAGACAAAGTCGACCTCTCCATCCTGGACCCACTCCACTGGAATCCTGAGAAGACCCAGATTTTGGCTGAAACTGCGAACACACGATCGTTGGGTGAGCTTTAAACACGTCTCCTTCTGTTCATCCGCACCCATAGCACAGTCATCTTGTCCATTGCACAGTTGATGCTTGTGAATGGTACAATACTTGCTTATGGTTGGGCACTTTTTATGCATATCATCATCACACAGTGTCGTCTTCTCCTGACAGACAATGTAAATGGAAACTGTAGAGAGATATCCCCCGATAAGGCACAAACCGGCGACCTTAGCTGGATCCGAACAGTTTGTCTGGTCTAAACGGTTACCACAGTAAGATAAGTCCGACGGCCAGAAGAAATGAGCCATTTCAATTGGTGGATTTGATACTGGGAGGAAGCAACGTGATGCGTTATAAAGTGGAAAATCGTGATTAACACGATGTCTTCTACATGTGATAGTACGAGGTTGTTGGTAGGTGGGTGGGTAAATACTATTGAAAGGAATGAACCAATACTCCCTACCTTCTTTAGACACAGCACCATAATCATATCCGTTACAAGATCTCTCATCGACACACGTTAGAAACCTAGCCGACCTGCCCCCAACCAGTTCCACTACATCACAAACACCATCACACAATCCTCCCTTCTTTATCCAGATCTCTATACTTGTACCCTCAACAGTGTGTATTTTGTACCCTACACTGGTTTCAGCAGTACTGGGACAAGTTTGTGATGTCGTGTGAAATCCATACATCTTCACCTCACGTTCGTAACACAACTTCCCGCACACGGGGGATTTTTGGAAGAGTGTTGGTGCTACAGTGTCAAATGGGAGATCGCCACACGCCTGATACCCAGTAGTATCATTAGGGCACAATGAGGACACATATGCTTTAGGGGATCTGGAAAAAATGTCAAGTTGTATAAACTTGAAATACGTAGCGGTTGAGTTGAGACAGTTCATTTTGAAGTTTTCCCCTGCAACTTCATCTATCCCTTGAGAACCGCAAGATCTTACTAGAAATCCATTATCAATTGCTATTGGACACAGGCTCCCTCCAGAAACTACAGCTCCCGCAGTGATCCAAATAAACATGACGCGATAGATTACGAAATCCATCATAAACATTAAAGCAAAAAAACTCCAACAAAGCACGAGAAACTATATAAAGTGACTTTGGCGTCTCGGACGAATTAACATACTCTATTGTTTTGTAGACCCGCCGCGGTATATTCAAGCAGCTTTACTCGAATCCCGTGCTCGAAAATACAAGGTGTGACATGAACGATGAAAAAGGAAGCATTTTAGTTTTAAAACTATATTTTATTGAAAAAAAAACTAGAAAAACTGCCAACTGGGGCGATCGTACCGATCACAAATCTAGAGCAAACTCCATTCCGTGTCCCCGTGTTGAAAACGTAGAATACCCAACGAGCACGTAGTAGAGACGTCACATTGCGTCCAATTGCGTCTAAACACTAATTTGAAAACCAGGAATTAACTGAAACGTAACGTTTATACTCCGTTTTCCATTACGTCTGTACTACGTCTGTTACGTTTGTAGCACATCTGTACTTGTAGGGCGTCTGTAGAGCGTCTGTAGGGCGTCTTAACTACGTGCCGACGTAGTTGGGACGTATTTTTTTACGTCTGTAGTGCGTCTGTAGTACGTCTGTAGTACGTCTAACCGATTACGTCCCAAACCATTACGTCTGGAATACGTCTGGAGTACGTCCGAACTACGTCTACACCACGTCTGGACGTAGTTTTCCGCTAATGTAATTTTGCCAGTTATCTCGCCCCGCGACCGATACGATATTAGTTTGGGGATGAGGGACATGGAGGGAAATTATATACCATTACCAGGTCTCATACTTTCGGCACTGCATGATCACATAGTGTTATCACACTTGCCAGAACAATTTAATTTGCTGCTTTTATTATACTCACCGACACGACCGATGTAATATGGTCGTATAGTTATATGCGATAAATGATAGAACGCTCATGACGTATCACATTTGACACACATCCACTAGGCCGCATAATAATGATATGTGTCGCCACCTTTATCTGTTCTTGATAATGATTGTAAATAGTCACAGTGTGGCTAGCAGCGTTCGCCAACTTGTCTCTCAGCTCTCACACCGGGCCGAAGGCTTGGTGCCGAACAGACAGACAGTGTAGCACTGTCAGGCCAATGCTCTGACCACAGTTCTCGCGCGCTCCTTATTTGAGAGAAGCGAGAATCGGGTCAGGCCAATGCTCTGACAGGTGTAGCATGGCAAATAAAACGTGTGACTCACACGTTTTATTTGCCATGCTACACCTGTCAGAGCATTGGCCTGACCCGATTCTCGCTTCTCTCAAATAAGGAGCGCGCGAGAACTGTGGTCAGAGCATTGGCCTGACAGTGCTACACTGTCTGTCTGTTCGGCACCAAGCCTTCGGCCCGGTGTGAGAGCTGAGAGACAAGTTGGCGAACGCTGCTAGCCACAGGGATAAGGCAGCGCTTTTCAAAGAGACATTGACAAGGAACATGTCAAATGCAATGGCCGACGAGTTCAATACAACTAATCTCCAATACGCAACACGCGCTAAATTAATGAAACTGCACTGCAAACCGGAGAATACCAACGCGCACATGCGCGTCACATTCACAAAATATTTTCTTGATCTCAAAATATTTCGCGCGTCGCGACCAGGCAAATTTTGAAAATCACGCATTTTCTCACGTTTCGTTACGATCTTTCTTGTCATTCATGGTGTTGAAGTGGTGTTTCCGACCCTGATTAAGAAAGAAACTAAGATGTTACAAATACACAGACAATATTCAGCTTTATTCGTGGAATCAGATGTTTATACACCGATTCCCAGGCATCCACGGTAGATCTGCGGCTACTTTACAGCTGTGCGAGCTCTCTGGTTGGCCGTGACCACAAAGATGTGTGTCTGCCTCCCACTTTGTGGTTGAGCTTCTGACAGACGGTTTGCAGCTCTATAACATGCAGCCTGGAGTATGGAAGTGCAAAATTTGATACCAACCGCCAATACTTGTGGTCGACCGCAGACATTTTGAAGTCTATCCTATCGCTGTTCCCTTCTTTAATTTGTATTTTGTAAATGAATTAAATAACCGCTATCTACATGGTCGGTGGTCTTTAGGTTTGGTTCATCTCTTAGTAGATGATCAGTTTTAAATTGGAGAGCATGTTTGTAAAACAGAGATCGCTACTTGCCGAGTGTTTCACTAAGTTTTAGTCATCAGCTCCTCCAGTTGAGATTTAGAAAGCTGAAGGAGGTCCAACGTTGTTCACTTGTTATGGAGCGCTATTTGTTAAACACATTCTCTGTCACCTCCCTCTCTCTCATATGTAAAACTCAAAATGTATCGCGTGTAGTGCGTGTAAATGCAGTGAGATCTCTTGCCATGAGTGTGTTTACCAGTCCACTGCATGCTAATTGAACTGACAAGTGGTCTACTAATTAGACGGGACAAGTGCCCTAATCAGCAGGACTTGCAGTCTCGACTGTAGTTCAATTAGTATAACCCCATTACAATCCCCTTGTCTATCCGACCTTCACAGTTCACATGTCCATATTTCAGTATTGTTGCATGTACCACACTGCTCTGCTTCTCTTGTAACTTGTTGTTATGTTATTCTCCTTCTCTTATCAGTTATTCTGTTATTATATAATCCTACTTTTGATATTATAGGTGATAGGTGTATCAACAATGACATCTCTCGCCTCCCTTGGCCCTTACCATCAACCAACACAACCTGTTTGCAACAGTGGCGCTAACGAGAAATCTTTCATTGATAACTTTGCCGAGAACAGTGGACAGTTGGTGAAGACAGAGAGTCCTAACGTTGTGTGTACCGTGTTACCCTCGCATTGGAGGTGCAACAAGACCCTGCCCATTGCCTTCAAAGTCTTTTCTTTCGGTTAGTTTTGAAATCGCTCGAGAGTGCTAAGAGACTTGGTCCACTGGGTGGTATGTATAGGGTAGTTAGTGACCAATATTATACACCGACTGTTCTTCGATAACAGACACCTACTGTAGAGAGATATGATAATATAATACCGGATGAATTATTGAGAGACTCTCGATAGCAATTTTGACTAACCGCAGAATTTCATTCATATGCGTGATGGATAGTGAGAAAGAGAGTAAAAAAGAGAGGGGGACGGGGGATAGAGTAGGTAGAGAAGACAGTTCTATAAGGTTACTGGTACCCCTTGACCACATAACCCCCTACTTCAAACCGCTAATCAGTGTGCACTCGCACAGCACAGTACCCACAAGGCACCCTTTACAACCACAATTCCAACTTATCCCATACCCCTCTCTCTCCCTCCCTCCCTTTCTCTTTATCTTCTCCCTCTTTACTCCTAGTTCCTCTACATTATTATTCTGCAAACATTAACGATTCTTATCCCATTACTAAACCCCTCCCTCATATTCCAGAATCCCCCCCTCCGGGCCATTATCCATTCCTTAGCCCAGCTGCCACAGATTACTATCTCCAGACTTCTGTCCCTCTCTCCAGAACTCTCTATCCCATACTGCATTCCACAACTCTCACTCTCCCTTTTTCAGGAGACGTGCCCGACGGAGCAAAGGTGTCATTACTAGCGGGGAATGATGAGAATTATTGTGCCGAGTTGCGGAATTCAACCGCTGTTATGAAGGACAGGGTGGCTCGTTTCAATGATCTCAGATTCGTGGGGCGATCTGGTAGAGGTAGGTCATATCAAATATTGGTTGTTTTGCACTTGGTTTTGATATAGAAGAGGATAAAAGAAGGCGATTAGTTATTGTATTGGTTCAAGAGCTGTTGTTGTTTTCAATCACATTTCAATCTCTACTCTTCTCAGTAGTAAGAGCGAAATGGATTTGGGAGAGTGAGAGAGAGAAAGAAAGAGAGAGTTCAGTGAGAGTGGGGGATTAATGGGGGATCTGGTACGATAGAAAAGAGAGCTAAGTGAGAGGGACCTGTGTTCGCTGAATACTGTTCGTTCAGTGCTGCACTACAGTTGAGTAGTAGCACAACAGAGAGGTCACACGTTTTATTTGCCATGCTACACTGTCTGTCTGTTCGGCACCAAGCCTTCGGCCCGGTGTGAGAGCTGAGAGACAAGTTGGCGAACGCTGCTAGCCACAGGGATAAGGCAGCGCTTTTCAAAGAGACATTGACAAGGAACATGTCAAATGCAATGGCCGACGAGTTCAATACAACTAATCTCCAATACGCAACACGCGCTAAATTAATGAAACTGCACTGCAAACCGGAGAATACCAACGCGCACATGCGCGTCACATTCACAAAATATTTTCTTGATCTCAAAATATTTCGCGCGTCGCGACCAGGCAAATTTTGAAAATCACGCATTTTCTCACGTTTCGTTACGATCTTTCTTGTCATTCATGGTGTTACATGGTGTTGAAGTGGTGTTTCCGACCCTGATTAAGAAAGAAACTAAGATGTTACAAATACACAGACAATATTCAGCTTTATTCGTGGAATCAGATGTTTATACACCGATTCCCAGGCATCCACGGTAGATCTGCGGCTACTTTACAGCTGTGCGAGCTCTCTGGTTGGCCGTGACCACAAAGATGTGTGTCTGCCTCCCACTTTGTGGTTGAGCTTCTGACAGACGGTTTGCAGCTCTATAACATGCAGCCTGGAGTATGGAAGTGCAAAATTTGATACCAACCGCCAATACTTGTGGTCGACCGCAGACATTTTGAAGTCTATCCTATCGCTGTTCCCTTCTTTAATTTGTATTTTGTAAATGAATTAAATAACCGCTATCTACATGGTCGGTGGTCTTTAGGTTTGGTTCATCTCTTAGTAGATGATCAGTTTTAAATTGGAGAGCATGTTTGTAAAACAGAGATCGCTACTTGCCGAGTGTTTCACTAAGTTTTAGTCATCAGCTCCTCCAGTTGAGATTTAGAAAGCTGAAGGAGGTCCAACGTTGTTCACTTGTTATGGAGCGCTATTTGTTAAACACATTCTCTGTCACCTCCCTCTCTCTCATATGTAAAACTCAAAATGTATCGCGTGTAGTGCGTGTAAATGCAGTGAGATCTCTTGCCATGAGTGTGTTTACCAGTCCACTGCATGCTAATTGAACTGACAAGTGGTCTACTAATTAGACGGGACAAGTGCCCTAATCAGCAGGACTTGCAGTCTCGACTGTAGTTCAATTAGTATAACCCCATTACAATCCCCTTGTCTATCCGACCTTCACAGTTCACATGTCCATATTTCAGTATTGTTGCATGTACCACACTGCTCTGCTTCTCTTGTAACTTGTTGTTATGTTATTCTCCTTCTCTTATCAGTTATTCTGTTATTATATAATCCTACTTTTGATATTATAGGTGATAGGTGTATCAACAATGACATCTCTCGCCTCCCTTGGCCCTTACCATCAACCAACACAACCTGTTTGCAACAGTGGCGCTAACGAGAAATCTTTCATTGATAACTTTGCCGAGAACAGTGGACAGTTGGTGAAGACAGAGAGTCCTAACGTTGTGTGTACCGTGTTACCCTCGCATTGGAGGTGCAACAAGACCCTGCCCATTGCCTTCAAAGTCTTTTCTTTCGGTTAGTTTTGAAATCGCTCGAGAGTGCTAAGAGACTTGGTCCACTGGGTGGTATGTATAGGGTAGTTAGTGACCAATATTATACACCGACTGTTCTTCGATAACAGACACCTACTGTAGAGAGATATGATAATATAATACCGGATGAATTATTGAGAGACTCTCGATAGCAATTTTGACTAACCGCAGAATTTCATTCATATGCGTGATGGATAGTGAGAAAGAGAGTAAAAAAGAGAGGGGGACGGGGGATAGAGTAGGTAGAGAAGACAGTTCTATAAGGTTACTGGTACCCCTTGACCACATAACCCCCTACTTCAAACCGCTAATCAGTGTGCACTCGCACAGCACAGTACCCACAAGGCACCCTTTACAACCACAATTCCAACTTATCCCATACCCCTCTCTCTCCCTCCCTCCCTTTCTCTTTATCTTCTCCCTCTTTACTCCTAGTTCCTCTACATTATTATTCTGCAAACATTAACGATTCTTATCCCATTACTAAACCCCTCCCTCATATTCCAGAATCCCCCCACCCCCCTCCGGGCCATTATCCATTCCTTAGCCCAGCTGCCACAGATTACTATCTCCAGACTTCTGTCCCTCTCTCCAGAACTCTCTATCCCATACTGCATTCCACAACTCTCACTCTCCCTTTTTCAGGAGACGTGCCCGACGGAGCAAAGGTGTCATTACTAGCGGGGAATGATGAGAATTATTGTGCCGAGTTGCGGAATTCAACCGCTGTTATGAAGGACAGGGTGGCTCGTTTCAATGATCTCAGATTCGTGGGGCGATCTGGTAGAGGTAGGTCATATCAAATATTGGTTGTTTTGCACTTGGTTTTGATATAGAAGAGGATAAAAGAAGGTGATTAGTTATTGTATTGGTTCAAGAGCTGTTGTTGTTTTCAATCACATTTCAATCTCTACTCTTCTCAGTAGTAAGAGCGAAATGGATTTGGGAGAGTGAGAGAGAGAAAGAAAGAGAGAGTTCAGTGAGAGTGGGGGATTAATGGGGGATCTGGTACGATAGAAAAGAGAGCTAAGTGAGAGGGACCTGTGTTCGCTGAATACTGTTCGTTCAGTGCTGCACTACAGTTGAGTAGTAGCACAACAGAGAGAGGCAGAAGACATTAATTAGAGCAAAAATCTCAATAATTGGATCCTTAGATCGGCCAATCAGAGAGCAAAGAATTGGTCACGTGACTAGGATGTGTTCTAACCAATAGTAACTGATCCCTGCAGTGTCACTAAACCACTATAGTGATGGGATTGAGTATGAATACCCATTGGTGTGATTCAGAGGGAGAAAAATATCGGCTCTTTACTTGCCCTCCGCCCGCTGAAAATGCAAATCTACCCCCATGTCCCCATCTCTAGAAAACTAACCCCGACGGCCCGACTCCCCCCATCCCTAACTGGAACTAATCCCAACCCCCC
>AVPN01000887.1:22977-34081 GCA_000695325.1 Pleurobrachia bachei
TTAGGGGAAACTCTAACCGAATGGCACTCCATTAATGGGACTCCATCAGTAGTAAAACTCTAACAGATAACACGCCCGGGCAAGCCCAATATTCTTTCTCTGTATTTTCTCTGTAGACAGTACTACAGACTACAGTCTACAGAGAGAATACAGAGAAAGGTTCATCACTCTGCTCCATTATCTGTTAGAGTTTTACTACTGATGGAGTCCCATTAATGGAGTGCCATTCGGTTAGAGTTTCCCCCAACATAATTAAAAGAAGACTTTTCCTATCCCCACCACGTCCCCGTTTAAAGGGGGGGTTTGTAAAATGATAAGTAGCGGAGATTCCGAAATGGTAACGTTTCGTAAGCAGACTAAGGATCAAAGAACGGGGTGTTGGTCCAAATTTAGTACTCTCAGAGAATCTATCCATCATCTCCCCCATACTTTCTCTCTCTGTCTCTCTCTGTCTCTCTGTCTCTCTCTCTCTCTCACCCCCTTTCTCTCTCTCCCCGCTCTCACTATATCCCTTTTCTCACTTATTCTCTCTAAGACAAACACACTAAGTGAGGGGAGAAAAACAAGGCGGAGAGAGAGAAATTTTAAGAAGCATATGAGAGGGAGAGAGAGTGAGAGAGATAGGGAAGGAGAGAGATAGGGAAAGAGAGAAAGAGAGAGATAGAGAGTGAAATCGTGAAGGGAGCGTTGAGGATCACGTGATACAAGCTAGACCGGTGCTCGTGTTGTGCACGTGGTACACTCTGCACTCAGTGTCACATGTCCGGCTACCGCTTAGACATCGTGACTGCACCGGGCAAGTAGCTAACACCGGGCTCAAGGTTGGAGCGACAGAGAGATGTGTAACATATCCAGGAGGGGAAGTAGATAAAAGATAGACTGAGAGAGACAAGGGGGAGTTTGTCATGATCATCTCTTCATTTCCTGTTCTGATAAAAAATGTGACAACTCCTTGTTTGGTACCTCCCTGTATTAGAAACATTTCAACAGATCAACGACCAGGGATATTCAAGTTGTTTGTTTTCCCAATATACTTGTTACATTTCCATTCTCTTTGGATTGGAATTTAGGATAAAGCCGCTGAAATCTTAGAAACTGGAATGTAAAACTTGGTCGTGAAATATTTAATGGGAGTTAGTAATGATCTCTCATGCACATGGATATTGGGTTTGAAGAATAGGCCGGAAGTAGTAGGAAGGCGAAAACAAACAATATTCTGACATGACACTATAGCATTGTTCATTTACACTGACCGTGTGAACCCCCCTCCCACGGAACTGAAATGAAAGTATGAGGGGTGTTTGCTTCGACGGTCTGGAAGGGAGAATTTGTGGTGGCCTTGGACATTCAGTAGTTGATGATTGAGCCGAATGACCCTTCGAGGGATTACAAAATATTGCAATTGAAGTTTCATTTTGGTCAATTCCCCGTTCTCTTTCGATGCTCCGCTACCCCCTATAATCACTAAGGAGTTGGGCCATCAAGTGTGATACGCTAGGGATCAATTCCTCCCTAGGTGATCCCCCTTCTGCACGTCGTGTTACAGTGCAGCATTCGATATCTGCCCAGTTTGTGAAATCTGAAAAAAGACATAAGAACTAAACCGCACGCGCAGTGCCACACAGTCAGAGAATTGTGCGCAAAGTGGCGCGCACTACCCATGTGGGTGAGAAATAGCGCTGAAAAGCGCCCCCGTGATTATGTCCTAAACCTCCTTGAACAGGGTGGAACAAGGCCGCCCTCCGCCCACTCCTTTCTAACCATCCTCTTCTGTTTCAGTGTCCGATATACCGCTACATTACGCCCCCAGTGTGTGGCCCTACATGAATTACGATAGAACACCCTACAAAATGGATGGACCGCCCCAACTGTCCCATGCAACCCCCACAGATCGGGTCTCCTCCATTCCTCCACATTTCCCATCGTACTCCAGGATAAAATCTGAACACGACATACAGACAATTGCCCAGTTCTCAGGACGGTCTGCAAATGAACAATATAGCCCCTCAGTGGGGTACATGAACACTTATCGGTCTCAAAGTTACCCGTACCAGTCACCGCCCCGACATAACGCTCTCATTTCTGCTTTCTCCCAAAACGAACTCAAAAAGGAGGAAAACAACAACCAACAACAGCCCCTACCCCAACAACAGTCGTATGTCAGTAAAATGAAGAGTCCGGTTGTTCAACAGTCACTGTGGAGGCCATACTGAGAGAGACAGTGAGATATGACCGGGTGTCGTTCTGTTATACCCTGATCATGAGATGAAGATTGTATATTGAAATCGTTAATTGTGTGCGTGTGTGAATATGAAATGAAAGAGAAGGAGGTGGAGATAGTGACTCGAGGTGGTTCAGAGAGGGAGAAGGAAGAAAGAGACAGTTCACAAGACAGCGAATGACTGTCTCTTGGATGATGAAGGATGAAGTGATTGCAATTGTTAGTTGTCATTAACTGTTGTTATCCCCAATACAAATCATGTGTGATCTGTAAATGAAACAAACCCAAGAAACCTGTTGTAATTATAACAGTCACGTATCTATTTAATAGACCACGTCTCCCCCGGGTATAAACCAAATAAAAGGGTCTGATTTTATCAAAAGGCAGTTCTGGAAACTTTGTACATTGTGTATTTACATGGAGGATCTCTACCTATCATCTGCTATTTACAACACAATCACATGCTTGTTACATCTAAATCTGAATATATCACTGATATAACGACACCATATTCATATTTCTGAGCTTCTTTCTCTCACTCTCAGTCTCTGTGAATATTCACGCCATGCAAACTGCAGTTCAATAAATCGGATAGTTCATGAACCCTCTCTTTCAACAGGGAAACACTCCAGCCTTTCTCCACAACTCGTTTTTAATTGTTATCCCATCCACAGCGAGAGAGAAAGTCAGAGTGGGGATCTTGGAGAAGGATCTGGATCCAGAATCATACCTGGGCCGGGGAAAGGGGTTCAGGAGAAATGTTTCAAACATCATGTAATGAAACACAACTGACGTTACAACAATGACGTCATAAAGGCACATGTCCTTCATGACGCGTCAAATGGTTTATTGAGTGATTTAGACTTACTTGTATAAGGTTGATAGCATGGAGGGAAGGATAGTTTTGGGGCCTTTCCCAAATATTCGAATCAACTGAAAAGATAAAGTCAAGATAATTAATTGAAAATTGGATCCCTATAAAAACAGATTAAAAGCACGGAATAAATTGAATTGAATACCTTGGAAGTTTCAGTATCGACATTGTAGATTGCTCTAAACTTTTTAGCAATGTCATCCCGAAACAAGACCAGGTACTGTTGTGCTTGACTCTCCGATACAGCCTAGAAAATGGGGGATTTGTTAGAGGGTCTAGTTGGTAATAACCAAGTGCAATAGGTGTATGTTTCATTTCCCCTTTTTGATCGATATACGCCCTTCGTACGTGTATAAAGTTGAGACTTGAGTTCAAATCAACCCACAAACACTACCAATTATGTGTGGATTGATCACTACAAGATTTGTTTCAGATATCACGCGATATCGTATGCCGTATACTCACCCTCAGTAGCATGTTGGGTAAATGGATACACCCCCTCCCAAGGAGGGCCGTTATTCATAACGCTCTCATTTCTGCTTTCTCCCAAAACGAACTCAAAAAGGAGGACAACAACAACCAACAACAGCCCCCACCCCAACAACAATCGTATGTCAATAAAATGAAGAGTCCGGTTGTCCAACAGTCACTGTGGCGACCCTACTGAGAGAGACAGTGAGATATGACCGGGTGTCATTCTGTTATACCCTGATCATGAGATGAAGATTGTATATTGAAATCGTTAATTGTGTGCGTGTGTGAATATGAAATGAAAGAGAAGGAGGTGGAGATAGTGACTCGAGGTGGTTCAGAGAGGGAGAAGGAAGAAAGAGACAGTTCACAAGACAGCGAATGACTGTCTCTTGGATGATAAAGGATGAAGTGATTGCAATTGTTAGTTGTCATTAACTGTTGTTATCCCCAATACAAATCATGTGTGATCTGTAAATGAAACAAACCCAAGAAACCTGTTGTAATTATAACAGTCACGTATCTATTTAATAGACCACGTCTCCCCCGGGTATAAACCAAATAAAAGGGTCTGATTTTATCAAAAGGCAGTTCTGGAAACTTTGTACATTGTGTATTTACATGGAGGATCTCTACCTATCATCTGCTATTTACAACACAATCACATGCTTGTTACATCTAAATCTGAATATATCACTGATATAACGACACCATATTCATATTTCTGAGCTTCTTTCTCTCACTCTCAGTCTCTGTGAATATTCACGCCATGCAAACTGCAGTTCAATAAATCGGATAGTTCATGAACCCTCTCTTTCAACAGGGAAACACTCCAGCCTTTCTCCACAACTCGTTTTTAATTGTTATCCCATCCACAGCGAGAGAGAAAGTCAGAGTGGGGATCTTGGAGAAGGATCTGGATCCAGAATCATACCTGGGCCGGGGAAAGGGGTTGTCCTCTTTACAAAGTTTGTAGTACATTACTTTGTGTTGACTGCAATGTTCAATGACGTCATAAAGGCACATGTCCTTCATGACGCGTCAAATGGTTTATTGAGTGATTTAGACTTACTTGTATAAGGTTGATAGCATGGAGGGAAGGATAGTTTTGGGGCCTTTCCCAAATATTCGAATCAACTGAAAAGATAAAGTCAAGATAATTAATTGAAAATTGGATCCCTATAAAAACAGATTAAAAGCACGGAATAAGTTGATTTGAATACCTTGGAAGTTTCAGTATCGACATTGTAGATTGCTCTAAACTTTTTAGCAATGTCATCCCGAAACAAGACCAGGTACTGTTGTGCTTGACTCTCCGATACAGCCTAGAAAATGGGGGATTTGTTAGAGGGTCTAGTTGGTAATAACCAAGTGCAATAGGTGTATGTTTCATTTCCCCTTTTTGATCGATATACGCCCTTCGTACGTGTATAAAGTTGAGACTTGAGTTCAAATCAACCCACAAACACTACCAATTATGTGTGGATTGATCACTACAAGATTTGTTTCAGATATCACGCGATATCGTATGCCGTATACTCACCCTCAGTAGCATGTTGGGTAAATGGATACACCCCCTCCCAAGGAGGGCCGTTATTCTACCCACTTTATACCTGCAGTGCAAGCTGGAGGTTGGGTTTGTCTGGAACACCACTGAGGCATGTCCAGGAGAGAGCATTACATATCACTTTCATGTTACTTTTAGCACTTGGCGGCACGAACAATGGTAAAGCCGGGGGTCCTGCGAGAACGGAATTGTAAATAATAAAAGGTATACGTATAATCGGATGTGCTAAGAGAAGGGAGGGATGTTGAGGGATTATCCGGGGGAAGATGGTTTGTATTTTACAAGGTTCAGAGAGAAATAGAGCGGTGCTAATTATAGAACAAACACTGCTCTTCACACAGGGACCGACAATCGACAAGCGTCAGATGGAATTGCAAGGTTTCCATGGAATTGCAACATCGGAAACAAACAAATACAGTTGTTCAATTAGACACAGTTGTTCAAGACTAACGTGGTGTTGGTTTTGGTGAAGGTCGTCTTGCTGCAGGGGTGGCAGACTTAAGTCAGAGTGGGGATCTTGGAGAAGGATCTGGATCCAGAATCATACCTGGGCCGGGGAAAGGGGTTCAGGAGAAATGTTTCAAACATCATGTAATGAAACACAACTGACGTTACAAAAACGACGTCATAAAGGGCATGTGACGGCACATGTCCTTCATGACGCGTCAAATGGTTTATTGAGTGATTTAGACTTACTTGTATAAGGTTGATAGCATGGAGGGAAGGATAGTTTTGGGGCCTTTCCCAAATATTCGAATCAACTGAAAAGATAAAGTCAAGATAATTAATTGAAAATTGGATCCCTATAAAAACAGATTAAAAGCACGGGATAAGTTGATTTGAATACCTTGGAAGTTTCAGTATCGACATTGTAGATTGCTCTAAACTTTTTAGCAATGTCATCCCGAAACAAGACCAGGTACTGTTGTGCTTGACTCTCCGATACAGCCTAGAAAATGGGGGATTTGTTAGAGGGTCTAGTTGGTAATAACCAAGTGCAATAGGTGTATGTTTCATTTCCCCTTTTTGATCGATATACGCCCTTCGTACGTGTATAAAGTTGAGACTTGAGTTCAAATCAACCCACAAACACTACCAATTATGTGTGGATTGATCACTACAAGATTTGTTTCAGATATCACGCGATATCGTATGCCGTATACTCACCCTCAGTAGCATGTTGGGTAAATGGATACACCCCCTCCCAAGGAGGGCCGTTATTCTACCCACTTTATACCTGCAGTGCAAGCTGGAGGTTGGGTTTGTCTGGAACACCACTGAGGCATGTCCAGGAGAGAGCATTACATATCACTTTCATGTTACTTTTAGCACTTGGCGGCACGAACAATGGTAAAGCCGGGGGTCCTGCGAGAACGGAATTGTAAATAATAAAAGGTATACGTATAATCGGATGTGCTAAGAGAAGGGAGGGATGTTGAGGGATTATCCGGGGGAAGATGGTTTGTATTTTACAAGGTTCAGAGAGAAATAGAGTGGTCCAAGGGGGCACTAAAGGGGCACTAAAGGGGACAAACACTGCTCTTCCAGCAACTTCACACAGCGACCGACATAGCGTCAGATGGAAACAACATTGGAAACAAACAAACATACAAATACGCACACAGTTGTTGAAACTTAACAGACTTACGCGGTGTTGATTTAGGGGAGGGTCGTCTTGCTGCAGGGGTGGCAGACTTCGTAGGTGTCCGTGCTGACTGGGTTCTCTGAACTCCATGATCTGTCTTCCTCTGAACTCCATGATCTGTCTTCCTCTGAACTCCATGATCTGTCTTTCTAAAGGTCACCCCTCCACTTAACCCAGAGGGTGGCCTCCCTTCTACTTTTCTCTCGGGGTACATGTGTCTGGAAGGGGTTGTTGAAGTGGGTGTTCTACAGGCCATGATCCTGGCTGAATGGGGTCGTGCCACTGCCCCCTCCTGTTCCTCCCGTACTACCCTGACCCTACAACTCCGGGCCCGGCACTTGGTGACTAGGTTCCCCTCTGTCCTCCGCAGCTCACCCTCCCGGTGAGATTCTGCACGGGCTCTCTCTAGCTTCCTTTGGGACTCAAGCTCTCTTAGAGCCCGGATCTCCGCCTGTTTCTTCTCTTGTGCTACCATGAACTGTTGTCTACGTTGGGATACCCTGTCATCTGTTGTCTGAAACAGTTGTTGGTTAAAACACATATTTTGAGTGTAAACACGTTCATGATTAAATCAAGTTTTAA
Organism: Pleurobrachia bachei; assembly: GCA_000695325.1. NCBI lineage: Eukaryota > Metazoa > Ctenophora > Tentaculata > Cydippida > Pleurobrachiidae > Pleurobrachia > Pleurobrachia bachei. Next base: position 30,338 of record AVPN01000887.1, read on the forward strand.
ATAGAGAAAGATACATACACATGTCTAGTCAACTTAGTATTTAGTTTTGACTTTTGGGCCAAAATTGTATTATGCAGAAAGTTTTGGCATTATAAAAATTCAGGTTTATAGAAGGCCAAACCACATTTAAACCACTAACCACATCTAGTATCTACTAACCACATCGGTGAACCCGTAAAAGTATTGCATTGCAGTTGGTTTCCTGCTGGGGCTGGAGTTGGGTGAATCAGGGGGTATTTTAGTAGCCAGGAAGTCCCCATGATCACTAAACACTGCAACTAAAGGTTCTTCCTCTTGATCACCTGAAGAATGTGTCACTTTTAGATCTCAATAGCTGGAGTAGTCAAGATTAGATGGTATCTGTCAAGCCAATGCTCTGACAGTAGTTCTCGCGCTTTGAAAGAAATGAGAATAGGGCCAGGCCAATGTTCTGACAGGACCAACCTGGTGATTGGGGTAAATATAGGGGACTACAACCTGATTATAGACACCTCAAATCTCCCCCGCCAGGTGATGGTAGATCGTAGTCCGTCTCTAAACCAGTGCAGGTACCCTCTGGAATAATGATAATGTAATAAAAGAGGTGGAAGGTTCTTCAGCAATTTAGTGCGGTTATTACACAGTCCCTGACAGTTTTCTTAGTAAGATTCTTACTGTACTTACCGTCACCAGTACTAAATATCCTTTCAGTATCCTCAATAGCTTGTTCCATTAGTGATTTTGGCGCCAAATTAGTTGCCTTTGCTCCATTTGGGTGATCTGAAAATTTATTCGATGTAAAAAGCTGTAGATCCAATACTGTTTTCATGAAATGTGATCACTGATCCAACTGGTGAATTGAGACATGTTACCCGAACCCCTGACAGGCTACCCAACACCAACTATTATACCAAATGTGGCCTGAACAACCGATTAGTGTCACCTGACACGGCCTACCGATTAAAGTGTGCTACCCTTTCATATCACATGACGCGTCTACCGATTATCTACCACTGATCACGTGCTACTGCCGTGCTAATCGGTAGACGGGGTATCATGACAACTCTCTAATGGGTCTACCAGGGACCCAGATATAACCCAGCTCCAGATCCCCAGTCAGTATCCATCTCTGTTACTGTCCACTACCACAGCTACTACTACTACTCCTACTACTACTTCTACCAACATGCTCCTTCCAACTGTATCCAACACCTCTTCAGATTGCTACTACCTGGAATCACCCACTGATGACATCTCTGTCTTCTCCTTCCGAATCCCTGATCCCCGCCGAGTCAGCTCCTACTTCCCCACCATGTCCACACCGAGGAAATCCAACTCTGTCTCCCTACCTGCACTACACCGACCACCTCCACCACCCCCTTCCCGAGGATCCCGTACTCTCAACCCCAAGAATTCTGGAGATACCATTGATCGTCCCTTCTCCATACGAGTCCACTGTATTTCTACAGCCGTCCTGAACGATCACCATGATATGACTAGATACGAGTCGGAGGGACCTCCCCGGAAATCTGGTCGGAGGGAGAGCAGTGGATCCTACTACGATCACCATGAGCCTGTCAGGACCCGTGCCGAGATTCAGAGGAAGGACCTCAAGTTCTGGTTGATGAAGGGAGTCCGAGCTGTGAGGAAAGGATCCAGAAAACTGCGGGGAAAGGACGAGAAGGAGAAGCGACCCTTTAGGGACTGGATGATGAAACTGTGAATTGTGTTAATTATATTTGAGTTATAGTATTATACCAAAACCGTATCGTTTTATTGTTTACATTTCCTTGGACCCGTACCCTTTTGTACAGAAAACAGTGTGCATTCACTACCCCAGATCAAAAGCACACACTCATCAGCTGTACCCATAGCCATTTTACAAAACGACACTGTCGATCAGCAATCAATTGGTAGTGGTTCAACGGAGGGTCATTATGATTGGTCAAAAACGTGACTTTGGTTCCTTCATATCGATTGGAGTGTGGTATTTGGTAGCCAACTCGGAGAGCGAATCAGTTTGTTCCAAAACTGCAGATATCTCATCACTACTGGCCTGGAATCCTGCGTCTCTGGTTCTCTTGAGGGCTTCGTAAAACACATGACGGTTCATGTTAGCTCTCTCTTCTTCCCACTTTGATTTCATATCGTTCCTGTTAAGGGTTTAGTGGCTGAAATTTAGCTAGTGGCTGAAATTTAGCAAGAAGTAAGCACTCGCGCCATATGGCTGCTAATTTATTAGTATGAGTCAGTCGGATATATTTTATGTGCAATCTGTACAAAAATATCTTTTCAAATCAAATCAAGTATCACATCAGAATTGTTCCTGTGGGGTTGAGGCTAAATGTGTAGTTGGGATCGGGGATTGTATTAGCTATCGGGACCTCATGGGAGGTTCAGTTTCTCTTGTCACGCACTGACTGTATATCGCGCAAACTGCTCACACGCACACTGCTCACGGAGCCACGAAGAGGACGGTCTCATATGAGACAAAGTTTCTCCTACAAAGTCAATACAGTGTATACCATTGTCTACTGGTGTGGGATTTGGGTTGTAAGCTTGCATACATAATTGGTCAATCGAGGCCCAAAGTACCAATTTAGTCTACCCTTGGGCCTACCATTGTGCACGTCCTAACACACATTCCGGACTTTATCTACAGACAGGATGAACACAGCTTCTGTACCGACCTCATTGAATATTATGCACCTGGCGATCTACCTTTCACACACTATATCTCACTCTCTCTAACTCTCTCATTCATTCTCTCATTCACTCTCATTCTCTCTCACTATTTCTCGTGGGAGCTCTATTTCAAGCTTGTTTTTCTCTCAGGCTAAATTTCTCGTTCTCTCACTGGCCGAGCCTCTATTTACAGTCCATGATTCTTTTTCACGCTGAACAATGCGAATTCGTTTCACAAGCCTCTCGCGATGGTCAAAACGGTATAGGATGTCTGCTGGTAAGGATTATGTAACACACATATCCAGTTTCTGTATATCAAGATTTATTCCCACCAGCAGCTGGTATAGTTTCAATGACGGTGTAAGCTCTGTTTTTCCTTTTTTTATATGTAATTTTAGTTTAGACACGCCGAGCTACTGTGACCTATAAGAGATGTAAACTGAGCATCAAAAACGTGCTCTATTGAGACTCTGTATCTCTCTCTCTCATACATTCTCATTTCTCTGTGTGTGTATTGCTGTATGAGTCTGCTTACACTACCTTTTCCTCTCTCTCTCTCTCTCTCTCTCTCTCTCTCTCTCTCTCTCTCTTGTTTTGTATACTACACTCATTCCTTTGTTAAGTGGATATTATGTTCAAGTCCCTTTTGGGACTCTAGGAAGACAATCTCTTCATCGAAGACACTATCTGTTTAGCCCATGTTTCATCTGATATAATCTGGAAGTTGAATCAACCTTTCCGAGAAACCTTTTTCCCGATCCCCCAATATTGACATAATTTGCTTTTGAAACATCGACGTATGCTAATGAAAACCAAGTTGTTGTAACCCAGATCTCTCTCCCACTATAGCATATAGCCATTACCCTACCGCGCCCACTGCACCGGCCGCATGGCGCAGCGGTCATCACTAGTTCTCTGCAACCAAGCAGTGTGAGAACTTCGTCTCTGTTGGTGTCTCCTTGTTCGTGTTAAGAAGATTGAGGTATACGGACAATCAGCACGCCGTGTCAGATCACCCTCGGGCACTAAGACAGGAGAGACGACCTATGTGATCAGTGAGAGTAGTGAACACACTCCGGG
>AVPN01000888.1:18771-30646 GCA_000695325.1 Pleurobrachia bachei
AGAGAGAGAGAGAGAGAGAGAGAGAGAGAGAGAGGGAGAGAGAGAGAGAGATATAGAGAGAGAGAGAGAGAGAGAGAGAGAGAGAGAGAGAGAGAGAGAGAGAGAGAGAGAGAGACAGAGAGAGGGGGGGAGAGAGAGAGACATAAGCAAGTTAAAAGAAGGGGAGAGAATTGTTTCGATTGGATCTGTTCAATGGAGGGATAAATTAAAATAACGACGCATATTTTACGTGGTTCATGGAAAGAATCATTCTTGGAATATGAAAGGTAAACACTTTCTTTACACAGTATGGGGTGAATGAATAATGAAGGTTTAGGGGGCGTATACAATTTTACAAAGTTGTAACACTTGTAGTAACATACCGCAACACATTTTGTAACGAATTTGTAGACACACCGTTTAGGAACACATACAAAGATTGAAAGACACAAACGAATCAGAGTGACAGACAGTTCAAATCAAAGCTCAAATCGAAGAGCTGGTAAAGAGAAGAGGTGCTGATATGCTTTATTTGCCTACCTTTCTCCAAATCCTCTTTTGCAGCAGATCTACCCACCAGACATGGCTTACTGAGGGGTCGGTAATGATTCGGAAAAGATATATGGTGAGGGGAATAGGGAAAATATAAACACATCGACTCAATGAATGATCAACTAAATTTGTGTGTACATTACAGAATATTTTTTATTTCGCTCAAATTCTACATTCCCTCCTTTACCCTTCTCACGAAAAATAGGTTTGCAAAAATTGTCTTTCAACACCAAAAATGCGGAGTGATTGGTACAAAAAACGTAAAAAAGAAGCACGAGATGAAATCAACACGCTAATTAGTAATTGCATAATTTTGTAATTAATAACATATACACCGTCAGAGAATAACTAACACTAAATAATAATAACTCCCAGCGAGAGATTCCAGAAAAAATAGCCCCATTTTATTTATCCAACAACTTCATATAGCTCAGTAACAAACTTTCCATCCTTATATTTCGTGAGGAACTGCTCAGCAATGGAGGACTCGGACTGAAAAGAAAGGGATGAAAAGTTAGAAATTAGGGACAAATTGTGTCTTGTTGTTCTTCTTCACAAGATAGGAAGTTGATATAATTGACCCGTGCGCGGCGCACAGTGAGAGATAGAATTCGCGCGCGATCACTGCTGACAATCTATGTAGACTCACATATTCTCCGTTTTCTTCCACCAGGCAGATATTCACTTCAGACGACTTGGCCGTGACAAATTCCGTATCCAGTCCAGTTGCTTTCTTGACGAAGACCTGACATCCGTCAGTCTTGTCAATGTTTAGAATGGGAGCCTTGTCGTTAACCTGCCGGAGAGAATTGTGGTTTAAAGGAGGGGAGGGGGAGGATTTGAACCACAAATCACAGAGTTTGGAAATTCGAAATTCATATCCCGAGTTAGCACAATCATGTGCTCGTTGTGTACCTGCACTTTGACGCTGGTACAGTTGACACAGTCCATACTAGCAACCAGTGTGTCCACAATAATTGCAACCTTTTTACAGTTGTCCAGGGTAACTGAGTTGATCTTACCTAGAGAGAGAAATTTTTAGATTAAATAAATAATAAACTGTTCGCTATAAATTAAAGGAATTAAACGGTGAATAATGAATTACCAAGAAAGATTAATCATAATTCCTACCTTTAACAGTAATAACAGAGTTGTCACACTTAAAGACGTATAGGGCCTGGGAGACCTGGGCATCAATAACGATGTCGTTGTTTCCACTCTGGTACTCCTGTAGAATTGTGACAGTTTGTTAGAAATAATTAAGTGCCATTATACCGTTGTTTATCTTGTTAATGTGTTAGAAATGAGAAAAGTGAGGTACTAGGAAATTTGGGATAGAGAACATTGGGATTGGACAAGTTAGGGGAAGCAAGCTCTTAAATTATAGGCTAGGGAGAAGTAGCAGGGGAAGTGAGTTATCAAATATAGGGGTTATTGATGGGTTGTATAATGAGTCGTTGAGTGGTGAAAATGGGAGAAAGTAATAGGTCAAAAGTACTTTTGTAGTTGAGAGGATGGGTTATATTACGCAGTTACTTGGTTTTTACGTTGAGTTGTTCATTATAATCTCTCTGTAACGCTTTTGCTAAGAACCAGTTCAAAGTTTAGAATTAAAAACTCCATATTCTCTAACTTATTTCATTTTCTTGATATTCAGACTGACACCTCATCTTTCATTTGGGGAAGTAGTAAGCTGTAAGAGCGAAATTTTGCAGTAACTTTTTTATCACCATATTTAGTCAACGGACCTATCTTTCTCTTTGTGTCGCTGAGATTATTTCGTGTGTACATGAGCAGCTTTCATTTGTTGGGAGAGAGGGTGAGAGAGAGAGAGAGAGAGAGAGAGAGAGAGCGAGAGAGAGAGAGAGAACAATAGAATAGGGAAAGCAGTAAAATTTGTATTGTACCAAGTACCAACCGACAACTTTCATTCTGAGTGGAGTATGATTCTTGAATTTTTCATACTTTATTTTCATTTTATTCGGAGCACGGAAAGCAGTTTCAAGCGACTTAATATGATTCATTCTCAGTATGAATTTGGATGATATACTCAACACTGTCAACAAATTAGGACAGAACCAGAACAACATGTTATTTCCCAATTTCACACTTACACAGATCCATTTCTTTCCCTCGAGTTGGAACTTGGGAGGCCTCTGGACGGCAGCCGCCTTGGCAGCAGGAGCGGGGGATTTCTTGTTTTTGTTGACGTCACTGGCCTTAACAACACTGGATCCCCTTAGCTCGGGGTTCTTGTGGGTCTTTTGGTCGTCAGTGACCTTCCTCAGACCTGAGTGCAGGATATATAATTGCATCATAAAGATAATTCATTATTTGCATGAACATAAAACTGATGTATTGTCCTTCTGTGGAACAATAAACAGGGAACTGAGAGATATATATGTACTTCACGTTAATATAATGTGTAATGGCCCATTTGCCATTGACCAACCAAGATACATTGTCTCTCCGATTCTAACCTGAAGTCACGGCAGATCCCTTGTTTAGGGCTGCGAACAGATCCGCACTGGCCGGTTTGGAAGAGGGAGCAGGGGCAGCAGACACTGCACAGGGAGGAGGGGGAGGAGGTGCCTTGGGGGCGGAGGGGGCAGCAGGGGCGCTCCCACCACCGTAACTTGGCATCACTTCCCTGTGAGAGAGAGAGGTAGGAGATAAGGATATATCAGGTGTCAATTTGTGTAACACGGAGCAGTGTACAATTCAATTGTGGAGAACAAGGAATATGGGGATGATGGTGACAAACAGACAAACAAACAGTGAAACAAACAGACGAACAAACAAACACGTCCATTTAATTCTATAATTGGCCAATTATGATTTCCCATTCCACTTAATACTAATCCCATTAAAGACTAGTTCCCAGTGGTATCTAATTGAATGTTTTATGAAGGAGTAGCCAGTAGAGCAAACTTCCACAATACTTCCTTCCATTGCCCAGTAATGATTCTGGTATTTTGCTCAGTGCTGTTATTGGCGACTGCTAAGTCGACTTTGTTAGATGAATTCAAAGAGCTGGAACGCCGTTATTTCCCCCAAAATGGCCTCCTCACAGCTCATCCAGAAGTTCGGAAACAGAGATTTTTGGCTTTTAAAAGATCTAAAAACGATGTCAATGACATCAACAGTGATTTGGGTAACACATATGTGGCCACAACGAATAAGTTCTCCTTAATGTCCGAAGCGGAGAGGCATTCTTATACAGGCCTCAACATCTCTCTACAATCGGGCAAGGAGGAACGTTTACTGTCGGAACAGGCTCTCCAATTTGACGTAGAAGATCTACCCGACTCAGTTGATTACTCTGGTAACCTTCCTCCAGTCAAGGATCAGGGTAGGTGTGGTGCTTGCTGGGCATTCACACTGGCTGCCACTTTCGAGGGAGAATACCACAGAGTAACGGGAGAGACGGTAAGCTTTTCTGATCAAGAACTGCTCGATTGTGGGTCTACTTATTCTACCAGCGACGGCTGTCAAGGTGGGTTTTTTACTAAAACTTTCAAGAACGTCAAAGATTCCGGCCGACTAGCATTGGAAAAAGATGTGCCGTACTTGGGACATTGGAAACAGTACAGATGTAGGATATACCTCGACAAACCGAACGGGATGACCAAGGCTAAGCTTTTCAAGGCTGGTCCCCTAGATAAAACAGATGAGGGCCTACAAAAAGCAGCAGCTATTACGACAGTAGCAGTTGGGATTAAAATCGTACGAGGGTTTCATGAATACAAGTCTGGTGTTTTCAATCCTAGCTTCTGGATTGACCTTTGTGAACACGCTGTAACCGTTGTTGGATATGGACAGCTAGGAAACACTGAGAGTGGACTATATTGGAAGGTTAGTATCAAATTACTTTCACCAGATGCAGACGTTTTTAAGTTTAATTGAGAGAATATACACCGGTTTTTGTCACCTTTAGATTCGGAACTCTTGGGGAGCTGACTGGGGGGATCGGGGACACATTCTAATTTCTCGGCAGAAGAAAGATGTTGTCGTTATCGCAAGGTATGCCCATGCCACGGTTATGGAAAAATGCACTGGTGGGGTGTGCCGCCGATTTGAGGAATACAAGAGGGAAAAGGAAGAGAAAATGCGAGAGTTAAAACGACAGCAGGAGATCAGAAAAAACCCATGCAACGACTCACAGAAAATATGTGACAGTTTCACGGAGTATCAATGTACTACACCATATCCGTAAGTACAAAATGTATAAATGATTAACGCAATTCATTGATCTTGTGACTATGAATAACCCACTTTTTCTATTTCGATCAGGGGTATGGAGTGGTTTAAAAGGGATTGCCCTCAAAAGTGCAAGACACCCAAGTGTATAGGGAAGGGTGCTGGGTACAGTGAGTGGACGACCAACGATATCTTTGATTACCAGGATGTTATTGATCAAAATAGGAGGGAAATTAGAAGGCAAATAGAAGAGCGGAAGAGAAAAGAAGAGGAAAAGAAAAGGCAAGAAGAGGAAAAGAAAAGGCAAGAAGAGGAAAAGAAAAAGCAAGAAGAGGAAAAGAAGAGAGAAGAGGAAGAGAAGAAGAGAGAAGATGAATCAAACCAAGATGATGAAGATGAAAAGAAGAACGAAGATGAAGAAGAAGAATGGGAGAACAAAGAAAAGGACAATAAAAAGAAGCGAAGACGGAAGAATAGGAAGAACTGGAGAAAGGGAAGGAAGGACAAAAAGGAAGAAGGAAAGTGTAATGACTACCCTGGACAGGAGAAAATGTGTATCAAGTATTCCAAACACTGTAAACCTGGAAGGTACGATGTAATGTATACCCCTACAGTACAACAATCAATTATTATTAATCAATCAATGTTAGTTAGGAGACCCTTTCTGACAAATTGGTGAAAGAAACAGCGTCTTTTTGTTTCCCCAGTCTCACGGCTTTTTGACCTAACTACCGATTTGTTTTCAGTGAATACAACGAATGGGCGTCCGACAATTGCCGTGCTACATGTAACCTCTGCTAAGAATGAATGACAGCTTCTGGTGAGAAAAGAGGAATTTGTTCACTGAGAGTATTTGGTGTTTTCATTTTAAAATCATGAGCTTTGTTGCCTAGGAAAACGAACGAACGTAACAAACAAACAAACAAACAAAAAACACACAAACAAAAAACAAACAAACAAACAAACAAACAAACAAACACATGTACAAACAAACAAACAGACTCACATTAGGGTTCCAGTTGACTCCCTTCTTGTGGTTCTCAGTCACGTACTCCTTGAGGGCACTAAATACAGCTCGTACCGCCGCACACCATTGCTTGTGAGCCGCACTGATGGAGGGATCTCTAGTTTTCGGGGTTAACAAAATGTGCAATTTGTAAATTAGTTGGTGGTTTTGTTTGGTTTCCTCATGTTGGCAGTAGACACCTAGCTAGGCACGTACGACATGGATTGTTGGAACTATCAATTATTCATAGTTGTTGTCTTGGAAGCATTGCATATCATTACGTGATAATTAATAAGCATGATCCCAAGCAGATTGTGTCATTACCACCACGCCTCCATATTTATGCCCATATAAGGGCATATATATCACGTGACACTACTCACACTTCTTTGAAGTCCTTGAGGACCCTGTTCAGGTAGAAATCAGCTGCACCAATCATTTCACCCATGTAATCGAGGGGTCGGGGAGCCACACACACCCATCCAAAAGCAGGGACCGCCTCACTCACAGCAGACAGATGGTTGAACTGCTTACTACCCCTGTTCTTGTCTCGGAACTCCTGTGGGGAGGAGGAGATTATAACATGTTGTTATTATATAATCGAATATATAATTCGAATACATATTTTGTTTCCCTAATGGACCTCTAAAGATTATCAAACTTCTACTGGCTTCTATATTCTACAGAATATTTATGCAACTCATTAGCTTTTTCGATTTTCTTCCCTATTTAATTCTTGCTCAGATCTCCTTATTCTGAATCATTAGCTTTCTTGTTTGGGTTAGCTAGCTCTGCTAAACCATTTAAGAGGAAAAGAGTTACACGGCAAATAAACTAATTAACAATATAGAGACTTTATTATAGAGAGTTTCTTACCCCAATGGCACTGATGGCGTCGTTTAGTGGCTTGATTACAGTAGGCAGGTCCGCCTGAAAATGAAGGGTGTGTTAGATCCATCTTTCTCAGGAAGGAATATATCGAAGAAAGGAGGACTTGATTTGTTATCAGAATTCAGAAGCCTCTCGTTTGAAGGAAAGAAAATTTTTTTCCATATTTTCATGTACGAAGTGAATGAATATAATATTTCAATATGTTTAACTAGAGATCACCAGATACAGCTGATTGTTTTGAAAGAATAACAATCATCTAACAGCTAACTTCTAACAGAGGTAGCTGTTTACACACAAACACATTACACACAAACACACCGACCACTACTACTCAGGTTACACTTTCTGTCATCACAATATATCCAACCACACGACACTCGAATTCCAGTAGAATTTGATATTGGGAAAAGAGCTCTTTCGATCTGTGACAAGAAAACCGACAAATAGACTATGTATATATTTTGAAAACATAGATATACAAGTTAAAAGCTAGATTTTAGTGTTACAAAATATTGCTCCAAGTTTCCTTCCCATTTACTAACACTGTAAATTTGGCAGAAACTAATTGAATTTACCGCCTCCAGCCACACGTACACATAAGTAGAGAAAACAGGAGGCTAGTAAAACTGAAGAAGTAGTAGGACACGGATATAAAGAAGGAGCTAAGTAAGCTGGTAAATTGGTTACTATGGTAATTACCTGGGGAGGCATCTTGGCTCGTACAGACACCCTCATGAACTCCCTGTTCTTGTCACACACCAATTTGAGCATCTTTGACTGAAATAGACAACAATGTTACTTTAAAATGATCGTATGTATGAAAATGCTAGTAAAACGGCATCGATATCTAATTTGAATAAAGTAAACGCTAAAATAAAACCACTAATTGTACCGGCACCCCGGCTTTCGCAAGACGGTAGCAAAAAAATAAAGCCACTCACAATCTGCTGGACGTCTTCAGGGAGCGAGCTAGCAACAGAGACAAGGGCCTCTGCCTTGGCGATGACTTTGGAAAACTCTGTAACTGACTCCACGGTATCTAAAAAATGGGGAGATCAGTACACTTGATATAATATTCAACTAATCACCTCTCTGACAAAGTCCTGAATCTCTAAAGATATTCTTGTTCTCACCGTAATCATCGTCATCATCAGCACCCCCAGCAGGAGCACCCCGTCCACTGGCACACTTCTCCAGTCGAGTGGCGACGGATTCCAACCGCGCTACCAGCTTCTCCATATCAGACATGGTGCTAGAAGTTGAGAATATTGGGTAAAAGCTAGTAAGAAGACCTCATAAAATGAGGATACGGGGGATGCGGCACCGGACGGAGAAAAGTTCAAAAAGTAAAAACGTGTCAAAAATTTCGTTTGGCATTTGCTACAGGCCCTTTTACCTCGTTGCGGGGTGCCGCGGCAGCGCAAACGAGGGGGTTGCAGCGCCTTCCAAGGATTGAAGCGCATTCGTCTGACTTGGCCAAAAAATTTGAAAGTTTGGAAAAGAAATCGAAAGTGAGGCTTTTTACCGTCGCACAAAATACGACTTCGCGGATAAAACAAAATAAACGCTGCATTTACCGCCGCGCAGTGTTTTCCCAATTCAAATTTCGTCTGAGCAAAATTTTGCTCAGACGAACTTTTGCAAAATTTGAAATTTTGGATTTCCGTTCGCACTTCGCGTTCTCTTTGTTTTTGTCTCTGTTTTGCTACTACCCCTGGTCCCAGGCTTCTTATTAGTTGATACACTGTACAGGGGAATGTGGCACGAGCACAAGCATTTGATTTCCTTTTGATACAAAAACTACATAGCCACTTGAGGAAGTGCTTAGCAGTGCTAGTGCGTTGGCACAATTGTTAGTGAAAACTATACCATGTATGAATAGAAAATTAAGATATTTGTGAGTAGACAAGGAATACACTAATTCTATTTTCAAAAGATAAGTAATAACGCAAATCAAAGAACTTTTCCACATTTAGTTGCTCTATCAACCAGCCAGTTTAGAGAATTTTGTTGCAGGTTCGGTCTTCCGGTCGTGCAAGGTGCCGAAACAGAGTGTGCAGACTGCAGAGCCTCCCAATCGGTTATAGCCATACAATACGAACCGATTACCCTACCATATGATCCTATCACCCTGCCACACGAACTCATTACCCCACCATAGTATGATCCTTTCACCCTGCTACACGAACCGGTTACCCCACCATATGATCCGATTATCAAACAGAGTGATTACCACTGCATATGAGATATCACATATCGGCATGAGGTAAACCGAATCATGAGCAATATCTCGTATCAGCTGATATTGTAAGCGGTTCCACCGCTAATGAGGTAAACCGAATCGTGAGCAGTATCTCGTACCAGCTGATATCGTAAGCGGTTACACCGCTAATGAGGTAAACCGAATCGTGAGCAGTATCTCGTACCAGCTGATATTGTAAGCGGTTACACCGCTAATGAGGTAAACCGAATCGTGAGCAGTATCTCGTACCAGCTGATATTGTAAGCGGTTACACCGCTAATGAGGTAAACCGAATCGTGAGCAGTATCTCGTACCAGCTGATATTGTAAGCGGTTACACCGCTAATGAGGTAAACCGAATCGTGAGCAGTCTCCCGTATCAGCTGATATTGTAAGCGGTTCCACCGCTAATGAGATACAACGAATCGTGAGCAGTATCCCGTATCGGTACTCAGTGCTCACGATTCGTTGTACCTCATTAGCGGCGGAACGCTAACAATGTGAACTTATACGATGGTAAGACCCCGATTCCCTAGGGTGATAGGATCCATTGGTGGGGTAATCGGTCCGTGTTCTACTCTAATTGTGACGTGTAGTTGGTCAGATGGCTATAACCGATCGGGAGGCTCTGCACACTCTGTCCCGACCCATTATCGTTTCTCTCTTAGAACTGTGGTCAGAGCATTGGCCTGACACGTCCCGACACCTTACACGAACCTGTAACAAAATTCTCTAAACTGGCAATCTCGTATCTCGAGAGCCTTTCAACAGAGGTTGATAGAGCAACTAAATGTGGACAAGTTCTTTGATTTGCGTTATTACTTATCTCTTGAAAATAGAATTAGTGTATTCCTTGTCTACTCACAAATATCTTTATTTTCTATTCATACATGGTATAGTTACTAAAAAACGGAAGAAAACATTCTCGGTGTCTCCCCCGATTCATATGTTTTGCGACCCGTATCGTCTCACACTAACGAATTTTTCGTTAGCAATTTTCGTTAGTGTTTTCACTAACAGATTTTATGAAAACACTAACGAAAAACGCTAACGAAAAACGCTAACGAAAAACGCTAACGAAAAACGCTAACGAAAAACGCTAACGAAAAACGCTAACGAAAAACGCTAACGAAAAACGCTAACGAAAAACGCTAACGAAAAACGCTAACGAAAAACGCTAACGAAAAACGCTAACGAAAAACGCTAACGAAAAACGCTAACGAAAAACGCTAACGAAAAACGCTAACGAAAAACGCTAACGAAAAACGCTAACGAAAAACGCTAACGAAAAATTCTACAAATCAAAACAACGGTAGTTATTTGGGCCTATACACATGTTTCATGGTGCCCCACGAGGAGATTCCTAACAGTGCCCTTATTTGTTGATACACTGTACAGGGGAATGTGGCGCGATCACAAGCATTTGATTTCCGTGCGTCGAAGGCTTATAGCGTTGGCTATTAATACGGACACCGTAAATTATTAACACTAGAAAGTGGTATATTAAATGCATATATTACATTACAAATGGAAGTAGTAGACGATTTGAAACTGGCCGGTTCGACAAACCCCTATAATTTCAACTTCGGGTCGGACGAGGGGAAGCTTGCCTTTTGCGAACATTTATTAACAATTTTTGTATTTCGTTTTTAATATTTTTTGGTGTTATGTCACCAGTTATGAAGTTGCTCCGGTCGTTACGAGTGATATGTTTAAAGACTTTTGATACAAAGACTACTCACTACATAGCCACTTGAGGAAGTGCTTAGCAGTGCTAGTGCGTTGGCACATTTTTTCTATGTTATATTTTGTCAATTTTGTCATATTTTGGGAAACAAATGCATGAATTTTCTTACTTACTTACTTACAAACCTCCGTATTTTGCCAATTTTCCTTTCTGAAGCTGAGATATTGATGATGCACAAAATCATCAAAATAAAGCCCATGGCGTTGTTAAGGGACAGTTAAAAGTTGAAAACAATTATGTGTTTTATTAGATTTGCGGCATCACAGTAGTTTTTTTAAGATGAAAACAAAATTTCCGGGTCAAAAAACTACAACAGCTTTTCTAGCTCATTGTTTCCAGTCGCCTTCAGAGGTCTCCAACTTTATAGTTCCAGGATAGATTACGGCGCCTTCATTTAGATTACTAACGATTAGTTAGTGTTAATTACTAACGATTAATTTAATTCTAATTTAGGGTGTCGGGGTTGCGATGAATGGGGAAATGGTAAAGGTTGATGATGATAGCTTTATAGTCAAGGTCCGAGGTTTGCCCTACTCAGCCACTGCTCACGATGTTGCTCTCTTCTTCTCGGGGTGTGATATTAAGGGTGGTAAAGCAGAGGGCGTCAGCTTCCTGTTTAACCCCCAGACAGGTGAGAGGTGTGGTTTATTAGTTGAAGCGGGTGATACTTGATGTCTATATCAGATTTCGATATTTTTGATGCTGGTTCAAATAGCTATAAAATAGCTACTTCTTTATAGTATTAGTTAAATCAGTTCCTAATTCCTATTTATTAGTTAGGGCATGTAGTGTGGTTACTGTTTTACTTACATTGTGTTCACCATTCGTCACAAATAACCACCACATCACACAGGTAAACCGACGGGAGAGTGCTTTGTTGAGTTTATATCTGCCCCCGATATGAGAAAAGCCCTTCTGCAGCATCACAGGCAAGCCCCCCTCCGGCCACCCCCCTCCCCCGGCCACCCCTGTTTGGCAAACTGTTATACATGGTTGGGGTAGCGTCAACTCTGATTCCCCTAAATAATTCCTTCCCTATTCTAGCGGTCTGTCTTCCTGTTCTAACCCTATCTCCCTGTCATCCTTTTCTAACGGCAGCTGTCTCTCAGGTACCTGGGTAGGCGTTATTTAGAGGTAGAGCGATGTAGCACAGAGGTTATGGAGCAGACTCTAAAGACTCACGGAGAGGCCGTTAGGAATAGTTGCCCTATTGTCCGCTTACGAGGTACAAATATAAAGTAAAACTACCCCCTTCTTCT